>JABFPB010002510.1:0-19918 GCA_022817645.1 Ceratoteleas bidentatus
ATCTTGCATCCTTCTTCGCGCATTGAAACAATGCAAGCAGGAGAGAGAACGCTTCAGTTGGCGTTCGTTCTCCGGTACATAGTGTCATGTCCGCCCTCCGGGGGGCTTTGCCTCGTCGGGTCGCGTCCGCGACCCTTGATACAGTCATTAGAGCGGCGGAATGCAGTGTGGAACGACGCGCCAAACATGACCAGTTGGTAGACCAAAACAAACTGTTGCCATCTTGTTGTCAGTTGGCGTCCATGTCGTTGCACGTTCAGACTTGTATGAGCGTGCGATGACATGGTTCAGGTGCGACGCGTCGTTCCGCGCCGCATTCATGTGTCAAACTGTTTATGACAGAAATGAGTGTGGTTTAAGAACTCGATAGTTTTTTTGTCCAAATTATAAAGAATTAATACGGTTTCTGACAATATTTCGTAAAATGTTGCGATTATATTTGAAAATCATGTAAAAATACAGTCAATTAGATCAGTCAGGCATCAGAAAGATACAAATTTGATGTTATACTGAAGTTGTCCGTTTCTGCGTTTCTATTCACAAGCGGATTGGTCGGATTCAAATTTTGGAATTATCTGATGTCAAATTTGTATGACAGCTAAGTTCGCCCGACGCTTGTCGGGCGACTCGTTCGCCCGACATGTGGGTGAACGGTTCGCCCGCAATTGGAGAGCGGTTTTCCCACTACGGGCAAACCGTTCACCGACAGTGCGAGTAGACGGTTTTCCCGTCAAAAAGACAGCGGTTCACCCACAATTTTTTCAGTGTAGGGGTTCTTAGTTTTAGTGCAAGATAGCTGTTGAGTTGCGAAAATACCATTCAACGCCATTTTGTCTCCCGATGTACTCTACTCGCTACCTCCCTGCGTTGGACTCTAGTCGCGTCCTATCATAACCTCAAAAATCATGCCCCCCATCCGTCTCCTTGCGCCTCAAGACCTCCGTGTTCGATCGAAATTCTTGCAGCGCCTCCCGCGTTCTCGCCCTCTAATTCCTTAACACGGCCGTTAATTTCCGTTCTCTCAAAGCAGCCGGGCCACTTGAGCGAGTCCACCGAAAAAGCGGACTCATTAACGCCAGATCGTAGATCCCGGCGGACCATCAATTCATTTTTCCGGCCGGGCGACGTGCGCCCTGGAATTAGCCGCTGCTTGTTACGATAATTTCCATCGCGGACCCATTATGTGCTTTACGGTGTTTCTTCCCGAGAGCCTCGCCGAGGCACCTTATGATTACGCCCCCTGCATAACTCGCCTCGCCGTTCAGTTTACATTATTTTGCCGCGATAGCATCGCATCGGGCGGCGATCACGTGAGGCCGGCGCCCTCTATCCGCCGGTATCTCGCGCCGTAAAATATTTTTATAACGCCCGCCGCCTCCCCCGGGAAACTTCGGCTCGGCAATAAAGTCCGCGAAAATAGTGGGCATACCTCTAATCGCGCGTTTTTGATCCATCGGCTGGGAGCATTCCCTCGGTTCTTCATTAACTTCTCGAAGAATGCCATGCGTCTCGGACGTGGCAGCGCCAAGTGAAACGTATGGACGGTTCGCGTGCTTGGGAGGGGCAGGGCTGGGCTGGATGTCTCGGTATCAGGCCGAATCTATAGATCGCCGCGGCTGTCCCCCCATGAATCACACGCCTATCAGGCGCTGTTATAAAGCCACCGGCGGCTCGTACGCCGGCACGCCAACCCGGGCGCATCGGGGGCCAGTCAGGGCCACGTATCGCGCGAATCAACCTGTTTGCCTAATGTCTATGTAAATTCGTTATGTTAATTAACCGGATCGTAACGTGCGTTTCGACTATTAATATTGCCCCGGCGTCGTGCCTTATTCTTATTCATCATGACGGAGAGGCGCGCGGATGGATTTTCGGTTGTTCTGTAAACACGGGCTTACATGGATGCAGCGGCGCCTTTTAATGAGACGTTCTGTGTATTGGGAGGATCCTCCGAATTTCGGATGGGGTATTGGCCTTAGTAGAAATTGTAATCAGGCTTATTTGAGGCCACCATATTGTGGTCTATTTCGATTAGAGGCCATTATGAGGAAAACTGAACATGGAGTATTAAAACATATTGATACGTATTGCATTTTTTGGAAATTATATATTATACTAATACGTATTCAAGATATTTTCAAACATGTATCAAAACTTATGCGAGATGTATTCACAATATTTTACATTTTTATTGATTAGTAAAGCGACGATTTTAACTAGGTAAATTATAATCGTCTGAGAGGTGAATAGCTTTTAACGTAAAACGGAGATTTTTTAGGGTGTGTAAAGGCACCATTAAAGCCTTTGTTAAATTAATTTATTAATTACTCAAAAATGAGTGATTTAAATTAATTGATAGCTAAGATATTAAACAATGCGGTCTTCTAATTTATTTCGATTTTTTAGGAACGCATTATTGATTTGATAATCTTTTAAGTTTTTTAATATTTATATGTTATTACAGCATTTATTACATCAGCATTCGAGTAATACATTACACACTATCGAATTATTTTAAAAAACTGTTGTCGCTGGGATTTGAACACTGGACCCTCTGAACACTCAACCTTCACTCATACAAATATTTAACCGCAGAGATTTAACTGAAAATTTGTTTCCGTCATAAGCATTTGTGATGAACAAATTCTTGTTCATCAGAAATGCCAATAACTTTTTTAACGAATGTCTATTTTGTGTTAATTACTTTAAAATTTACATATGAAACTGAAGAAATGTATTAGGTGTTTTAGAAATATTTACACAATTGAGTTGAATTGCGTGACTAGATTTAATTCTGATACTTTGAGTTGACGAATGAAGGAAAAATATGTTAATGGTACATTGTGGTTCCAGGATGGAAAAGTATTGAAAACGAGTTTTGCCATCATTCGAGTTGTCAATACTTTTCCCTACAAAATGCATACGATATTTTTCATGACAAACTCGAGAATAGTGGAACTTTTCGAGCGCTTCGCCTGAGAAAAGTCCACGTTTCTCGCGGGTGTTGGGAAAACATTTTTAATAAATAAAAATAAAAATGTCCTATGCATATGAACAATAATTGTCGCAATTCACCGCATTAAACGTATATACGTGGTGTTTCTGGTAGCCAAACCGACACGATTTACTCATAATCATCATATTAGATTCTCGACATTGTTCGCACATAGTATTATTTGCATTTTCGCGAAACCAGAGGGGAGAAATCTTGTGGTTAAGATAATGCAAATGTCTCGGTTGACAGTCACTGTCTTTTGCCTTGCTATCGAATTCATATCACATGCATCGTGCATTGAATGCTATGTCTGGAATAACTAAAAATAGTAATAATTAAATAAGAAAAGTATTATGATTAACGGTCGTTCGACGATTTTATAACGGATTTCTATAATTATAAATTTCAAATTGAGTAAGACGATAAAATTGAACGTGCAAGTAAACAGGTTAAATAAAAAATGAACTTAAAAGTAAATTTACTTGCGAACAATGTTTTAAAGAATAAAACATTCGTTTTATTGCGATAAAAACATTGGAAATGAAGATTCATCAGATCATATCTGATTGACGTAGGGAGATGAACGAAAATTTCGTATAAATAACTTTAACATACTTTATTCTCAGTTAGTCTGGGCAATGTAATTTCTTCAATGTACACTGATTTTATATATTTTTATTCGTATAAAAAAACTGCCAGTTACAATAGTAATTATGAGTTGATTCTGTAATTATGATATTAAAATAAAATTGTTAGAGTATTGAATATCGATATAAAGCTTGTAATACAACATATCGCATTGTTGGACTTTCAATTTTCGTGACACAGAATATTACACGTAAGATATTACAATGATACTATTTTATTGAATTAATTAAATTTATTCAATTGCGTCACAATTTAATAACAAGCAATTTAATAATAAGCATTTTGCAAAAACACGTTTGCAATGTTTTTATTAATAATATTTAAATGAATGATTTCTTATATTGATTTAATTATTGATTTTTATAATACTCATTTTTTAAAATCTAACTAAAAATTTTCAAATTATATTACTTGTGAAGGTTCTATTGAAAATTTCGAAATAAATGTAATTGAATATTCGTGATATATCTAGACTATTCATATTTCATAAGCCTTAGGTTAATTTTGTTCAATATTCAGCATTCCGAGTAATAAAACTTTTCTTAATATCGTTAAAAAATTAATAAATCTGAAAGTGATACAGTTTTTATTAAGTTTTGTTCAGTTTTGGAAATTTTGATCAATATTGTATCATATTTTTTACTCAGGGTGTAATTTTGGCAATCATGCCAAATGACTGAAAAAGCTTCAATTGTACCATAAAATCACGGCAGATACACTAAAATATTGCTGGCATTAAATCTACGATATTACTACGTTATTATTCGACCACTTTTCTATGCACAAAAAGCACAGAGATAAGCCCCGCTAACATTTTACAATATCTAGAATTTCGTCGAAACAAATCATATTACATTGATTTTCATCAATATTTCATCAAACATATAATGCTATTTTCTATTTCAATAGAGGTGACAGAGAAAATATCGTTTGAATACTGAACTCTTTCCGAATTTGCGAGTGAAATAAACTACATCTGATTTTTCAAAACAAAATCTGTTCTCTTATAAAATTACACACCGTTTTTCCAGCCATCTATAATTTAGCGTGACAACGCATGGTGCTCCTCGAATCATGCACATAACTTCGAACGACGAACATGCATGCCGAACAAATTCATGTAAATCCCCCGTTGAAAAATAATCAAACGAAGCTTAAAATGTGTGACCTACGACACTTTCTCGCGACCGGTTTATCCGTTTCAATCTAATACGCGCGATAAAATTTGAGCCCCATTTGCACGCCAAAACCCATGAAACATTCATCGGTCTTTCATACGATTTTGTAATCATCTCGTTATCCCGCGATTTAATTCCCAAGAAACATCACTGCTAGCCGATAAATATCGCGCAAACCGAATCACTCGAGTTGCGATGTGTTTGACGAATCACAGCGGTGGAAAAATTTGGCCGCCGTTAAATAACGTTAATTCGTATACGTTGACACGAAAATGGCCAAAACTGAGTTACTGCGCGAAAACCGCGTGTCGCTTTTAATAAAGCCAAACACCTTCATTGTGTTCCCCAAGCGGCCCGAAATCGTAACACGGCCGATGAATCATGAAGCATTGACCGATTGTACGCTGAGCAACTGAAGCGCTGCGTCTGTCGCGCTCTTGGGAATCCCGTTTTGTTTAGTGAAACGGGTCAATGTTATGCACGGCAACGCAGTCGTCACCAGCCGAAACTCGGTCGCATGTTTCCAAATGCAATTCTCGATCTAAAAGTCAATGGCGCACAAACGCGTTGCTATTCTTGTAACAATGATGTGATTTTAATTACAACAACAGAAAAGAGGTGGAAATCTGAATTTGGAATGGGAAGGTGTAATCCTTAAATTTGGAACAGACGAAATTAGAATTGAACATTCCAAGGCTAAAGTTATCGTAGCTGCATTGTTTCGAAACTTACAATGACGTTTTTGATAGTGGGAATGTAGAGTTTGGAAGGTGCCAGCTTTTAGCGTTAAACAGATGGGAAACAAACAAATTATAATACAATTTTAAAGTATTCTATGTTAATGTATAGAAAACGGAAATTTTAGATAAAGAAGATATTATTAACATCATTCTACGTCAACCTTTTCAGACTTCTGTCTATGGTATGGTTCCTATCTGGTTACACTGTTAAAAATAGGAGTGAAGATTTTAGGAGTGAAGTGAAACATTTTGGTACCAATCTTGAAAAATCAACTCGTTTTTTGAGTTAATGACAAACGAAAATTAAGAATTAAGATATTCTATCGCATTCTGATCGTCGTTATCGTTTGTTTCAGAAATACCGAAAGGGTTTGGATTCACCGTTGGACACTTCCTGACAAACCAAGGTGAGTAAAGACTGTTCGAACTTAATTGAATTAGTGATTCATTCCGGGTCGACCGCTGAGGCGAACCGGGCATGCTTTGAACGGGGATAAAAGTGCGATTAAAAGGCATCGATAATGTTTTAACGCAATAACGTAACATTCAACGCGATTAGTCGTATCCACGCGAGTTCGATAATTTGTTACGTCAATGTTTGTTAGTGCAGTTTAATGGACTGCTTTAACTTCCGCATACAAATGCGCGAAATAAAACTATCGCTCCGCAAAATTGAAACACGTCTCTAATGCAGGAAATGCATTTCGCTGCAATAATTAGCCGTTCTATTATAAGATCCGCGCTGTTATTCATCTCGGCTGATCATCAAATTTTGCGACAAATGCGTTTTATTTCGGGTGACATTGACGAGCAAACACTTCATTGGATCTGCAATTACATTTTTACGATGCATTGCTGTGCTGTACCAGCTAGCTCATTTCCACATGTCAAAAATTAGTTCACGAATCTGACGAAAATGGAAACGTCGATAGCTTTTGATTATTTCTAGGGGTCCCTATTAGAAAGGACGAGTCCTTTGACCTAAAGGAGATAGACTCTGACAATTCGTGTGAACCTTCCGCGGACCTTATACTTTGTTCGGAATTTTCCAAAAATGTTTCAGGTTCGAAAAAAATCGCAAAAACAACCTAATAAAAACTTCGAAATAACTGCTAAATTTGAACAATTTAGTAAAAGAAATTTAGTATTGCGTTTCTGAGTGAATTTCAGTGTAGGTCTAACTTTAGATATCATTCGGCAATTTCTGGATTAAGTAGATTAACAAATCGATATTTATCTTCTAAATCAACCCGAAATGCAAGGGTTCCCATAAATCATTGGCAAGTCAACCTGACAAATCATTCGCCGTGATATCGGACTGAAATCTCGCGAAACGCGTCATTTGTTCTTGGGCTCGTAATGCGAGCGAAATAAAAGCCGACGTCCTGTAGCGCGCTCTCGTTGATGCGGTTTTAATTAGGTTTTTAATGTCTATGCAAATGATTTGCGCGGGGCCGCCGGATACGGCTGCTAAGGCAAAGAAATTTATCATGCAGTAAACCGTTTCGCGTTCCATCCCGCGCTCGCTATTAATGCCCATCGAGCGCCGGGGCGAAACCGCGAACGCCACAATAATCATTTCACCCAGTCATAACTTTTATCAGCGAACAAGACGAATGCCCCGGCGCTACGAACAAGGCGCCAGCAATTAATCAGCGAAACTCGGCCGCGCGGCACGGACCAATCAGACCGACGAAACAGACCCGGAATGAAACGCGGAGGTGACTTCCGAGGCGACCTTTGCCGGTTGGCGTTTATTTAGGGAAGGTTTATGTGGAATTTGTTTCTTGCTTAGCAAAAATATTTACGAAGTGAATGCTCCGGAATGTGATAAGTGATAATGTCAAAGATTTAATAATTAGTGAATTACTATTTCTTTGTACTAATGAGTAAAAAAAATGTCAAATTGAGTAGTACTAGATTATATTTAGTAAATTCATTTATGTAAATATGGTGCAAAAATTGCCTAATTTTTCTGGTTAGGCAATTTTGGTTCGGTAAGTAGTTGTGTACATATTGGGAAATGTGTACATATTGGGACTTTTCAGATTTTGTTCAGACTTTAATTTCCGACTTTCCATTTTAATAAGAGATTCCCATGATAACTGATGTACAACTTATGTAATTTAATTCTTCTCAGTGTACCAGTAGTGTAGGTTTCTGCTAGGTATTTTTGACTCTGCCATATAACACCAGCAGAATCTTACCTCATCTTCAAATCCAACCTCTTCCGCACATGAAACCCTCCAAACAATAGCCACCCGAATAACCTCTACAGATGTCGCTAGCAGCGATTTTACATCACAGTTGCGTCTATAAATTTGCCTATGCACAATTCCCGCGCAAAAAGGTCGGGCAAAAAATCGAACGCTCGGCTCTCGACAGTGATGAATTCGCCTTGACGAGGTCGCGCACGCGCCGATGGCTCGAAATGGTCAAGATTCTTTGTTCCCGATGAAGGGAAGAAGCGGTGGTGGGGCGAAGTTGATGGCGCGCATAGGTGACCGTACGGGTTAAATTTGCATGGACGCTTGTCTGCGTTTCCAATTTCACGCATGCACACATCCAGTGTTGCCGATAATAAACGGCACCACTTTTGGTATAAATCAAGGCCAAGCTCCGACACACCTTTGTTAGTTAACAACGCGTTCCTCCCACCCCTCCGGCGCTTTTCACGTCGATCGCCACGACCGATCGGACTTTTATTACGACAAGCACGAACGGCGCACTTTTCTTTTCTTCTGCCGGTCCGATTGATCCCGGAGGTAAACACGCGGAACCCGGAACTCATCGGGAGGAGGGGTGGGGGAATCGCGGCGCGAAGGGTGGGGGTAGAAAGGGATCCCGGGCCGGAATATTAATCGTCGCAGCATCGCCGAAAGTGCGACGCATTCACGCGATTCGGTAATGGCGTCCCGTCAAAAACACGCACCACTAGTGTACACTTACTTGCGCAGAGATATATAGGCCAACGTAGCCGCCGAGCTCATTATTCTTTGGATTTCAGATCGCGCGGCGTCGATCGATAAATCATAGCAGTCACGGTCAACATTGACAATATTGGTTTAATCAATCATGAGAAAGAGAGAGGGGATTTAATTTGGATCGATTCGAATTAAGGGGAGGATAAAGCCAATTTTCATTTTTTGCTTTACCGACTTTGGTGTCTTTTGTAATTATGTAATCTTTGCAACATGTTTGTTGTTTATAGGAGAAAACCGTGGTTCTATATGAATGGGAGAATGTTGTGAGCTATGCAAATTTTATTTTGGTTGTGTAATTAAGGAGAATAATTTGAACAAAGAAAATTGTACCATCAAAGTAGTTTAGCAAATGGTACATTTTTGTTTGTTCACATTAATTGTCTTTATTACTCAAAAGAGTCAGATTTGCATAGTTTAGAACATTCTGCCATTTGTGGAAAACCACAGTGTTGTCATGAAAACGACAAATGTGCAATATTTACATAAATACAAAAGTCACTAAAGTCGGTAAAGTAGAAATTATGACTCGATCTATCCTCGTAATATTTGTTTTTCGGTTACAATTGTGAATGTCAATAGGGAATGGCAATGCTTGATAAAGATATTTATCTAAAAAAGTAATAAAACATGATCTGAAATCTCGTAAATTATATTCCTAAATTTCTCTCAGTGTACCACTTAGCACTTTTATCACTAAAGTGGTACCATTTATTTTTCTCAGTGCAGAGTAAAAATTGTTTCAATCATTAGCCAATTAATGATGAATCCACAAATCGTTGTCAGCAAATTGTAATTTATTCTCATCAATCACTCTTCGTGATTCATTTAAATCAATTACCATCAATATGTAATTTTTCTACTCGGTTGGTGAGTAGATATAGTCCCTGAGTGCCGACAAGTTAAAAAAAAGGCGCTATTTTCGCGTAGGAGCGACTGTTTCCTACTGGAACCAGCGACTTTTTGGGCAAAAAATTTCGGAAATAATAGAGGCAGCCAAACCGTTTTTTTCCATAATTTAGTGTGTTTATCCTAGAAATATCCCGTTCAGCGTCCGAACTCGAGGCCGTGTACGAATTTCGATGCGAAAATACACTTCGACACGATTTTATTCAGTCCAACATATTATCGCGGTGAAAAATTAATATCTGGCTATCAATCAAACCGTCGCGCTTCCGTCAATCGTTCGCCGGCGAAAATAACGTCGGCCGGATTGGTTCGCCAATTATTTATTAAACGGCGATCGCGCGGCCTTATTAGTGGAAACGCGATTGCCGCAGTTACAGCATTGCGAAATTAATTACAACGCCCTAAATTTTATCAATAACTGGGGACCACGTGACCGTTCGCACACATTCCGACGTCAATTGATATTGGCCGGGTGCATAGGCCGACTGCGCAAACTGGTTCGAATTTCGGCACATTTGCCGATTGTCTCAACTTAACCTCCAATTATAACGCTTTGACAGAGGAATCGAATCATCGTTCGCCTATACTTTTTGGACGGCGGTTTGATCGATAAACGAGTTAACAGCAGTTGCAGTCGAGGGCGCTGCGGAACGGCGACTGTCGGCAGAGCGAGTCATATTTGGGACTAATTAATCAGCGAACGTCACTCTCCATTAGTGCGTTCGTCATCCGCCACGCACCGGAAGATCCGCCCTTGCGGCTCTCGGCGTTTGTGCGGCGTTTTCCTAGATCAAGAGGCTGAGTGGCTGAATCGAGAACCTAGTGAACATCGATATTCACAATAAGCTCACAGTGTATATACTCAGGGATTTTACGTGGCTCAGAGTTGACTCACAGGGATATACTAAATCTTGATATTGCGAGAGATTTGTGAGAACAATTTCAACTTTGGGAAATTTGTAGAAGTTTCTGGAAACTTTTAACTTATTTTTAACAATTAAAATGAGGCAAATTAGGTATTTTTTTAACAATGAGACGAAAAAATTTTAGGCTCTAACCGGGACTTGAACCTACGGCTTTTGAAGCAGAAGCGTGAAACTGTAACCACTCGGCCAAGTCGTCGTATTTTCAAATTTCGTTTAGAAGTTTCTACTGTGAATGTATTCAATAGTAACATTTCAATAGAACTTTTAAATGAGTTTTAACCACATAATGGATTTGGCTAAGTGGTTATACTTTCAGACTTCAGAGGCGGAGTTTGTGGGTTCGAGTCCCAGTTCAGGCGACGAAATTATTTCAATTGATTAAACATGGTTTGACTACACGTTTATTGGAATTATTAAGAATAATTCAAGAACATTTCTTGCGTTCTTGAATTTTCTGAATTTCGATTGTGTAAGTTGGGTTTTTTCTGACGAGTGACTCTGAATGTAAGTGCCATTAAAGTATAACCTGGTGTGATTTCTTTGAGATAATTTCGTTTTTTACACTTGCAGTGGAGTAATTACAAGTAAATTATGTAGAACTTCGAATATTATTAAAAACATTAAAAATCAGAAAAAATTAAAAAAAGTAAAATATCAGAAAGATAACTGGACAAAACCTAATCTTAATGCTAAAGTTTTAAGATTGGGGTTTCAATTCCCATTAGCAACAAAGGATTAAAATTGTTACCATTATTTCCGTTAAACTAATGTCAATACATCGAATATAAATTGGAAAACATTTTTAATATTTTGATATTTCATTGTATGAATGATTTCTTAATTAAATTCGCTGACTTTTAATTTACAATCAATTGAATTTTACAATGTAATATCGATTCTAATTTATAAAGATATTCACGAAAATAAGTTACCAGACAAATTAGAATGACTTATTATTGTCAGCCTGTATATATAGACTATGGCAAAACTATTTCAAGGAAGTAAATAAATCGCGTGACTCTAGAAAAAGTGAAAAATATTTATACCGAAAATAAATTTACTTAAAAAGTAAAAATAAGTTGCAAGAAATACAATAAACACCTTGCATTTACTTCAGATATGTTTCAAACTAAGATGAAACATTTTTTGCCATCTAGTGTTCATATCTGAAAATGCGGAAACGCTCATATTTGAGGTAATATTTAGAAGACCAAGGTAGACTGAAATGTTAAGTATAAACTAATTAATCAAGTGTCTCGAGTTATTTAATTCAACGTATTCTCGAATTTGTTTGTTTCAGAAAGTATAATAATAGCTTTCGTTAGAAGTATAAAAGTGGCTTTTCCATCCTATGCTATGTTAAGTGTTTTATTTGAAAAGATATCAGAATTCCATCCCTGTAATCTCGCGATAATATGATTTCCTGCCGAGTGCCTAAAGTATTTCGAAAATAAGATAACTGAGGAATAATTATGGTTTAATATTTAAATACTTCACCGGACTGTTCGCGCTTTTTAATTATTAACGACAAAACGATTTCGATAAAAATGGCCAATACAGGCTGAAAAAGGTAACACCGGATTTCAACCAATAATACCTTTAATTATTAAAAATATTTATTTCCTTAATTATCACGGAATTTCAATATACTTGGTGTAACGTATAACACAATATATTTTATAAAATGTGTTACAATTACCAATAAATTATACTATCGCTTAATTACAAATTCAGAAAGTAGTTCCTTATTACTGTTTAGAATTGAGTTTGATTTATTAACTGGTCAAGTGAAGGGGATTTTTGGGTTAGTTTGTTGTTGAATCAGTCGCCAAGTTATTCTTGGTTGAATAAATTAAGATGCGCAAATCCAACTTTTATGCCGCTAATATTAGCCTTGTATTAAACTTTATCATAAATGTTGCTCAGAGAGAATCCCTGACACATATGACTCGTTTTTGCAACACTAATTTCACGAATTTTGAATAACAGTTTATTTTGCAATAAACATTTTATGATTATTGACATTCAGTCGTGTGAAATGTTTCAACTTCGATTAGGTAGAAGCTGTTTTCACAGTCACATTTCACACCCTATGAAATATCCGGTTGATGTAAAGAGAGTCGGGTGACAAAAAGTGGAATTTACGTTACGCCGAAGAGAATCCATACGACAAACTGGATACAGTTACTGTTACTAGATTTCGTCGGGGTTTTAATAGGCAGTGGTAACAGTTTATTGAACGTACGCTTTAACAAAAACTAACGTTGCATTACATTGGCTATCAGATTATAAGTTTGGAATAGATATAATAAAAAGTTCTAAAACAACCCTCCATATTCGGCCGAGAATAGTTATTAATTTCTATCATTTACCTCACTGTTCTGTCAGAAATTCCGAGGGATTAAACATGCGAAAACATAGTCAAATCACAGTCAAATCCCCGCAGTGAAAAGATATTTGATCTAGTTATTTTCAAATAATCTTCGGATTACGTTCCACGCCTACGAATGTCCACTTTTCCTGCCGTTTTTAGGTGTGAAATATAATTTGCTTAACTGTGATGGAGTGTTTCGTTGAAAACACTACTTTTGCATCACGCATATTTATGCGATATCCACATCCCGAGAAATCCCGAGAACAAAAAATTTTATGAAAAATAGATTTAAATTTGATGAAAAGCTAAATGGGGTCATAAATGATCAAAATTTGATCATTGTTTTATACTAAAAGAGTCATCTTTGAACTCAAGGTTTACTATATTAATACAAGAAAATGATCAAATCCTGATCATTTACGATCATTTAGCTGTTCATCATATTTAGATCTATTTTTCATCATTTTTTTACTCGAGAGTTTTCAGTGAAGAAACATGTTCGGAAATTAAAATACCCGTAATGCAGATTCCTTTTTTAGCTCTTCGCGAGTGCAGGATGTCCTAACGTCGCTTTAAAATTTATGTTACCAGGGAAATCAACTGCGCGATACATCATAAATAGCGCTGATTTATTTTATACACGTAGCTCAAATTTCCATCGGGTACTGCGCGCAGTAAATTCCGACTTTTACTTTTTCCCAAATCATTTGCGCCGACGCATTACCTCGCAATGATTTCGAAAATATTTCACCGGCACATCGCGTGCTTTATTTTCCGGGCAACCTTTGTCTCATCGCAAAAATATCGACTTCGTTTAAGAACGCCGTCCATTCATAAATACTCGTGGCGAAAAGCCGTAGAAAGAAGCACATTTCGATGAGATATTAAATTTGTTATAATTACATTAATAATTATTTTACACTTTCGTTCGTAAAATTCATATCATTATTTTATCTTCCTATAAATTTGATAAAATAAACTATATTTGAAGACACTCTTAGGAGATACGAAAGTGTTCATAAAATAAATGTTTATATTAAGAGGAAAATAATTAACGGTATCTTATAGTAAATTTGTTCTACAGAAACATTTAGTTAAGACTTTATTGGATGCTTAAATTAATGAACGACAATTAAGAGAAATTAAAACAAATTAGGGGAATCAATCACTTGCATATAGTTCTTTAATCACAAAAGAAAACGATGCACTGAATTAATTAAAATTGTTTATGAATGTCCAAAATATTATTAAATCATTGTACTTTCGCCGTTCTTTCACGTAATCACGGCGAATACCTGCATTTGAGCGGAAAAATACATTCAGTGTTGCGAAACTTGCAAAACATAGCATTTCGAATTTATAATGCAGTCACTTCAAATCGAACGGCAATATGAATGTTGCATCATTTTTTATCCGATTATTATTTAACATCGTTTTCGGGTCTTCGTAATCCTTTATGAAATTATGTTACCATTAATTCCTGATTCAATGCCAGATCAATGTTCGAGATAAATCGATTTAAAAAAAAGATTATTTCCAAACTTCAGAAAAGAAATTCCAGCCAGAAAAAGAAATCGGTAATTTTGAATAGTACATTTTGGTTAACATACTGATGGTAATTACCGTTTAAATTACATTACTACTATTTTACCATACGCTGACTGGGGTATACCATTCCCCTAAAACTATTTTCCTGGTCAGTTTCTCTCCGGCTTTTCTTATTCCCCTGGTCATTTTTTCCTTGGCTATTCTTTACATCTAAGGACATAATGACTATTATGTCCTTAAATTTGGACATAATATTGCTGAAAATGTTTTCACTGTAACATTGAAAGAAAAATAATTTCCTCGTATTTTCTTTTCCGAACTTCTCTATCAAAATCAAGTGTAGTTTGGTTATACATAATATAACGTGTAATTTAACATTTTATTTACACTTTTCAATTTTACCTTTTTTTCGCAAAGATTACACAAAGTACTCGGACTAGCAGGGATAGTAGAACAACAGAAAATAGCGACTTTTAAACCACAAAAATATCTTTTTACATTTTTAAATAAAATTAAGCCACGAAATGAATAAAATTTGAATACTTTCATAACATTGTTTCTGTAATTTGATTAGAATGTGAGCCGCAATTCCTAAATTTTGGCACATTTCAATGCAGTATTATTCGCTCTGCCATATGTTTTCGAGTAGTTCCGCACCTCAAAAAATGCCGCGAACCTCGCGAATCTTTTCCAACTTAATTTGCGTGCATTTCCTGTCCGAGGAAAGTCCGCGGACTTTCTTCACCTTAATGCCGCGTTTCGCCGGACGTATTGGAATTACCGTTCGGTACACGTAACGCTTCGCTGGCGTCGTAGCCATGGCGACTGACGGACAGCAGTAAATCTTGAAGTCGTGAATAAAAACGCGAAGAAGAAGACGAATGGAATTAATCAAAGGAAACCGAGGAGGTACGAATTTCGGCGGGAAAAAAAGGCTGCCCTTTTTCCCGTCCGCCGTCGTGTACTTGTCGCTGGCCGTTTTCGCGACTCCGACGCTTTTCTCGTTCGCGAACAATGGATTTATTTGGACGGACCGATCCCGCGATAAGTGAGCGCCGGAAACGGCCGGAGCTTGTTTTTTAATAACTTACGGCATTCCGCGCGATGATTTATGGATGCACGCATTTTAGGAAAGAGCGCTCGTGTAATTTGCATACGTTAAAGTGCCGAATTGGAAAATTTATATGACATGCGATATTTTCGGCGCGGAGGCTTATTTCGCGGCACAATGAATAAACAATGTTTCGCGCATGAATGGCTTTATATTCGACCGAGTTAATCCGAAACATACCTGAGTCATTAGGTAAAGTGTACGAACGGTCTTCTTCGCGTTAGTTGCAAGTCTCAATGGTACTCTCTTTTCTGTAATTGTCAAAAAGCGAAAAAATGTCTACTTATTTTAGTACAATAAGCGTATTTGCACTATTTTTCTTATTAAGAATGCATATAAGGGCGCAAAATAGGTCTTTTCGTCCGAGGTGCGAATTATATTTTTTGTCTTACCTGTATAAAAAATGAACGTTTTTTCCACCCGGTCATTTTCCGCTCAATTTTCCGCCCGAGGGCGAAGAAGAACCACTTTGCGCCCGATATACAGGCACGAAAAAGTTCGTTTTTCGTGCAAGTGGAACAAAAACATTATTTTTCGCCCTGTATTTTCTATTTATTTTTTCTCCCGAGTAAAATTTCTCATAGTTGTCGCTCTCAGAAAAAACTGGCAAATTTGTATTCTCGAATCCAAGCATGACATATTTTCGGGGATTAAATTGTTTTGTTTTCGAAAAGTTGTTTTGGGTAAGAGGACAGGAAAAAGTTGATGATGAAGGGTTCAGGTGGAACGCTTCTGTTAATTTGCCGGGGATTGCGAAATTAGGAATTGTATATGAGATTCTTTTACGGGATTCGCGGAGAAGGTAGCTTTGTGAAATTGCGGGCTAAATAAGTAACGAAGTTGAGAACTTTTGTTAAAATGTACACCGATGCTCACTGGGCGAGTAAAGTTTCATATTTCGTGCTTACATGCAGTGGGGATGTAAGACAGATAGACCTTCTGAGAATATTTTAGAAGCCGCGCGGAAAATTGATGTCAGAAAAACGTTTCTGATTCTCTCGTAATTTATGTTCTGAACGGACGAATGGTGTGGGTCGACAAAGATGTTGGTTGTTTCGTAGAAAGATTGTTTCGTTGGGAGGAAACGTGGATTTTGGAAATGGGTAAATGATTTTGTTGATTAAGTGACAATAACAATTTATTGACGGGACAAGCTCGACGCGTATCGACGAAACTGTTTTCGACGTGAATCGTAGCGTTGCACTATTGATTCATTATCAGAACTAATTTGTTGGACTGTCGGTAACGGGTTGTGGAATTTACTGAGGTTTATTTTAAATCCGGCGCGATTTTTCATTGTATAATTAACTTCTTGATAATCGAAAGATAATGATATTGATGATTAATCGCTTCTGATTTCTTAGAGATAACTCATCGTTCCGTAGATTGCCTGATAATGACGTTCTCGAGAAATACTCAATGTGGATTCTGGAATGTTGCATTGTACACTAATTAGTTGCTGGAACGATTATCGGCTACATTTAATTATGAAGATAGGATGGAAACATGTAAACACAAGATTGATAATTTTATAAAAATATATTTCCAACTGTTTTACATCGTTACGACAGATTGTTTAAACAAAATATTTCACTGGGAATTGCATTTTCAATGTCTTTATCGCTAGACGTTGAAGAATTATGTTAGCTGATAACGTAGTTGGTGGAAAATCAATTTATGTTAAAATAACAAATTCTGCAGCACAAACTTTGCAACAAGTACAGGGTCATTTTTCTATGGATATTATATATACATTGGAATTTAACGAATTTCATCTACCTTTCCAACTTCGTTTTAGCGAATCTTTAAACACTCACATCATCACTTAACTTGCTATAACTGACGTGCGAGTGATTCTTTCCCGCTTTCAAATCCTCCACGATATTCTCAACCACCTCTTTCAACACAAACATATCAACATTCTGACTGATCTGGTACAAAAGGAACCAATTCCCTACGCTGAAGTTTTTGCACAACGAGCTCATATCCCCTGCATCCACCACCCCAATCTTCCACTTCAACACCGCGTGTCTCCAACTCGGCACCAACAGCATCAAAACCTGAAGGATCATCCATAGTCCTGTAATCCCTGCCAAGATGATGAACCAAAACCACAGGAACACGTAAATCTTCTCGTTCACCACGTTGAGTGGCAATAGGCACATCGCGTCCTTCGTCTGGATGCCCCCACCGTGACCGTAGGAGTAGAAGTTGCACTTGGTCACCACCGGGAAAACCTCAGCCATCGGGTCGACCCTATCATGGTAGTTCATTTGCGTGAACTTCAGAACGTCCCAGCCATAGGTCAGAAACTCCCCATCCAGAAACAGGTCCATAAAGAAGATCTGACCGACGACGTTAACCAGATGCAGGAACTCACATGTCAGGAACTTGGTGTAGTAGAAGTTGTTGCAGTTCGCGTTCCGGATGAAGTACTGGGAGAGTATTCTGCAACGGGCGTGTACGTTCTTATTGCTGATGGATCCGAACTTGAGGTCTGCCGAGAGAGCGCGGATTCGACCTCCTTCCAGGATCTTCCAGAGATAGCGAGGGGTGTAGAAGAAAATGGCTTGCAGGACGAGGACGAAACAGACCCATTGGTAGTATTTTTTGTAGCTGGTTTGGTCGGTGGTTATAGATGTCCTGACCCCGTGATAGGCTGAATGCGTGCCTAACTTTCCTGGCTTGTGGGGCAGGATGTAGGTGCCTTGAATCCAGCAGTAGGAGTCGATGACTTCGTCGGTCCCCGAATCGGTTAGACAGTGGATGGGGTTTCCGCAGTATTGCTTAGAGGAGATGATTATAGAGAAAAGGATGAGAACGGTTAGGGTATACTTGTAGTGGAGACGAGCGACGAAGCTGTCGATTTTCAGAGATTTGGGGACGATGAATTTCTTGAGGCCGGAGAAGATATGGAGCATTGTGGTGGTTTATAGGGAATGTTGGTATCTGAAAATGAGTGAAGATGAAGATTAGTCTACTGCGGGTGAATGAAATTTAGTAATAGTGAGATGCAGAAGATAGCAATGATGTGTCACATTTGGTTCAGGAAAAAACTTACCAAATTATGTTCCAGAGAGTAATGGGAATTTCGTAAACAGAATTATAATTAACTGATTTACTCGGATCGATTGATTTTTAAATCGAAATTGCTAGTATGGTATTTCATAAGGAATTGACAGTATAATGTTATCGTGGAGACGGTTAAGAGAGAAGTAAATAAATATCAAGTTCTGAACAAAATATATACTTATAGGGGCCGACCTATTTGATTAAATGTTATTTGTGTGATATCCTGTATATTAGATAAAACTATACAATTCTATTTTTCTTCACCATTATATCAATTCTCTATAATTCATTATTAGTGCGCATAGCCATTAGCTACAGATGTCTGATTCGTAATAAGGGAACTAAAGTAACAACTAATGATATGACTAATTTACAAAAAATTTAGAGAGATTGCCGGCGTATATGTTCACCCTTCCTGATTCATTTATTATGTATTATCACTTAAAATCACGGTTCAAGTGATCAATTATTACATTTGATAACAGATAGTAATGCATTGGGTTGGATTAAATGCAACTTGATGTAATTAATAACAATACTTTTGTTCGTGTAATTGCACTTCTTCAACAGTAAAGTAAATGAGAAATGTGAAATGCATATTTTATTTAATTAAGAATGGTTGAATATTATTACATTTCATCACGTATTATGTTCTATTTTTAATTACAGGTAACTCAGTTGAATTGGGCGTTAATTAATTTCCATTAAATTGCCTAGATGACTTCCACCAAATCTTTTTAATTTTTGAAAATCGACTTAATTAATATAATTAACAATTATTAGTTATAATTAATGTAACTTTGTTCATATTTCACGTACATGAAACACAAAACTCGTATGTTATTGATTGTTGAAAGGTAAAGGTTTATTTTGTTGATAAAAACCTTTACCTGTAAACCGATAATTGAAAAATTAATTACGTGAATAATGATTCACAGATTAAATGGAGAGTTACATTTCGTTGCAAACAGCCCTAAGTAGGTTGGAGTGTCAAGGGAAACATTTTGTATTGTATGTTTGAGTGAATGTAAAATATGTAAAATGTCCTTATCTCTATAAAATTTCCTTAGATTTGTTTCTAGGAATTGATATACATCACACGTAAATTGTATGTTGAATAATGAACAATATTGTCAAATATACAATAGCCTAGAAGTTTACAAGCCTCATATATTTTATTTCAAATTTTCATTAATTACCTTGAAGGTTATATAACTTTTTATGTAGTATTTGATATTTCTGTGGTTTTGAGGAAACCACAGTTAAGTCACTTTTTTGTGATTTTTAGATATTTGCGTTTAAAGTTTCAAAGGTAAAATTTTGCATTTTTACATAAATCTTCTTTATGTCTATTGGATACCATTTCTAATGCAAAATAAAGGTAAAATATAATGTTTAAGTTATCAAAATTAAATTTAAATTTTCCTATGTATTTT
>JABFPB010002511.1:0-19919 GCA_022817645.1 Ceratoteleas bidentatus
ACTAAATTGGTGGTAGAGCACGAATTTATCATTAGTAGCAAGTAGTAGCAAACTGATAGCGCGCATGTTTAACTATCATGTATGAATGTTTACAATCGCGTATGAATGTTTACAGTCGCGTATGAATTTGTACAGTCGCGTATAAATTCGGGCTCGCGTATACGCGAAGAAGCGGCAACAGCGCGCGCCGCGTGTCGCGTATTCGCGTATCGCGTATCGCGTTTTAAGGTCGGAATAGACACGTCCTTGTATAATACTTAAATTTATGTGCGACATTATTTCATTTATAATTACCTTAAAGAATAACTTCTACGAGTACATTGTACATTATTTTTGAATATAGGTACTTGGCGGCCTGTTACTATAACAAATGTTACAATAACTACGCATCCGTTTTTTTGTATTTCGACGTTAACATTATAAATGAATGAATGATTCACATAAGATTTATACCCTAAACTGTTTATCTTTAAAATATTATGTGCATCTACTTCGATTAATAAATTTGACCACATAACATTCAAAGCTTTATGCTACTGTTAAAGCAATTATATATTTTGATAAACGCGACGAAATACCAACATTTCGCCGGACTTGTTACTGTTAAAGCGACTGACTAATAACATTAAATACCATTAAGGTAGTATGGCAGTAAAATGAAGTTGGGTTAATGTATCAATTAAATTAGTTAAAATGAAAGAAAAATGTCTGTTCTTAAAGGTAGCCGGTAGCAAATACCTCCTTACAGCACTAAATTTTGAATAAAATTGAATTAAAAATACATAAAAACATATGGATTACCTTCGCTCAGCTCACATAATTGACAATTGTGAAGATATTCTTGCATTAAAGCATAGAAAAAAAGTGTGTAAAATATCGAGAATTTTATCAGGAATTTTGTCATGTAAAAAAGTTGTTTTTAAAAAACTGTAGCAAAAAATATTCAATCCGGAAACGTCAGACATGTTAGCCTGAGCTACGTGTGGTAGCACTGAATCATCAGGTGGAGTTGTAAAGCGCGCGTAATTTTAACTGTCGATGCAATCGTGAAAAGTTCAAGCTAACATTGATTCGTTGTAGACGTTTTTATTTATGTAATATAAATGTATAATTTACATTATAATAAAATACACATTTTTTTAATACAAATATATATTATAAAATATAAAAATGTATAGATAGTATGAAATTGCAGCCACAATGATTACCCGATAATTAGTACGTAAATAAAACATGTTTAATGTTTATTACTTTGTAGTAAATAACTATGTTTTTAACTATTTTTTGCATTTATTTTAATTGTATATGAAAAATCTTAATAAATGTGGTAAATTTTTATATAAAAATAAGGAAGGGTAATAAATTAAAAAGAAATATATATATAAAATTTAAAATATTGTAGGAATCCTCGGTCAACTCAATAAAACTCGCGAAATATTGCACTCAACTTTTATTACAAACTACGTTTTACAAAATAAGGGGGGGAAGTAAAAGATTCGGGAACAAGATTTGGTGGCTTTCTAATCGGTCGCTAATCGCAGACTGACTCGTTGACCAATACATCGCCTTATCGGCGGCGCGTTGGCAATGCCCTTCGCGAGTCAGGACCGTACCGTCAAAATAAATCGCCCACCTACACTCGGCCCCCCTACAATGACGTTCGCCCTCGAGCGTCCTCCAAATCGTCCTCCTGACCTGTCTCCTCGACCTCATCCTCGACCTCATCTTCGCTGCTCGCCAGCCAGGGCTTCATCGAGTCGGCCGCAGTGGTGGTTGTCCTGGGTCCCTCAACTTCTCCCAGTTTGCACACCTTGTAACGATCTCCTCGAAGCACCTCCACTACCTCGTATGGGCCCAAAAACTTCAACTTTAGCTTGAGACCTGGCCCAAGCTGTGTCCGGCGGATGGCCACCAGACTGCCCACACGGTATTGGTTAGGTTCGCGGCGCTTCTTGTCGTAGCCTCGACGATTTTCTTCCTGGACTTTTCCAATTTGTTCCGCTGCCCTGGCGCGGATCTCGTCCCTCTCTTCATCGAATACAACGATGAGTTCTTCCTCCAGACGTGAAGCCACTCCCGCTATGTCGCTGAACCTGGGGTATAGCCCGAACATGACTCGGAAGGGTGCAGTACCCAGACTCCGATGCGCGGCTGCGTTGATAGCCATCTGCGCCGCTGGCAGGTGTTTAAACCAGCTCCCCGGTTCATTGATGGACAGCTTCGTCAATAGCGGGATCAGCACACGATTTACCCTCTCTACCTGGCCGTTTCCTCTGGGAATCCCCGTGGCAATCAGCGAGTGCACGATTCCCGCTTCTGCACAGAACTGCTGGAATTCCCCAGAGGTGAAGGCGACGCCCCGGTCGGAGATGATTCGTCTCGGGAATCCGAAGACAGTCGCTTGTCTCTTGAGAGCCATCAGGAGACCACCTGATGGCTCTGTACCACCTCAGCTGTTCCAGTGGACCGTGTAGGATAGAGCCACGTGAATTTCGAGAAAGCGTCTATAACCACAAGGATGCTTTGATAGCGCTTCTGAGTAGTAGCCAGCGGCCCCAAGTGGTCCACGTGCCAAGTGTCGAGTGGCTGGTTTCCTTTGGCGATGGTGTGAAGCCAGCCTTCCTGGCGGCCCTGTTTCTACTCGTCCAGCAAACACACGATGCAGCTGCGGATCACCTTCTCCACTTTGGTCCGGAGATCAGGGATGTGGTAGTCTCTCTTTAGTGCAGCTTCCGTCTTTGCGACGGTGAAATGCCCCTCTTCATGCACCATGCGGCTGATGAGAGACTGGAGTGCAGTGGGCACCACCAGCTGATGGTCTCCTCCTTCCACCTTGTACAGAACTCCTCCTCGAACCTCGATCCCGTCCAACTACCTACCGCTGCACTCTGTCAACATCCGCGCAATGTTGACGTCGTCTTCCTGTGCACGCTTCAGCCTGACCAGCAGTCCATCTCCTGGTTCGGTCAGCACCAAGCACTCCGGCAACGGGTTGCGCGAGAGTGCGTCGACATGCGCCATTCTACTGCCAGGGCGATGTTCGATTGTATAATCGAAGTCTTCGAGCTGCAGCGCCCACCTGGCTATCCGGACATTCATGTCCTTCTTGGACATCGTCAGGGCAAAGGCGCGGCAGTCAGTAACGACCTTGAAGGGCAGGCCAAGAAGATACACCCTGAACGGATGGATTTGATGACTGCGAGGACCTCTAACTCGTAACTCGAGTACTTCTCTTCGGCTGGACTCGTACGGCCGCTCGCGAAATAGACGGGATGCAGCAGGCCGTCTTCCGAATTTTCCTGCAGCAGGATGACTCCATACCCGTGGCGTGACGCGTCGGTGTGCAGCTCAGTCTTGGCACCTTCGCGAAAAAGCGTCAGAACTGGTTCCCCACTGAGCTTTAACTTGAGCTCATCAAAGGCGTGTTTTTCTCTCTGCCTCCACACGAACGGATTATCGACACGCAACAAGTCTGTCAGTGGTTTAGCGATCAAGGAATAGCCTAAGATGAACTTGCGGAAATAACCTGATAAACCAAGGAAGCTTTGCAATTGTGGCACGTTTTTGGGTTCCGGAAAAGCTATAACCGATCTAATTTTACGTTCTGCAGGTCGAATTTTACCCCCACCGACGACGTGCCCCAAAAACTCCACTTCCTCTTTCAATAATTGACGTTTCTTCCAATTAATGTCCAAACCGGCCTCGCTAGCCACACTCAGAACCCGTACCAGTTTTTCCGCACCACTCTCTCGACTTGAAGCAGGAATAATAATATCGTCCATATATAGAAGTACGGTACCATCGCGGATGAGGTCTTGGAACACGGCATTCACGTACCGTTGGAATACGGCCGGAGAGTTGCAGAACCCAAAGGGTACCCTACAAAACTCGTACAATCCGTCCGGCACGATGAAAGCCGTATACTTCCAACTCTCCTTTTCGACCGGCACATGGAAAAACCCATTCTTCAAGTCGAGAGTGCTGAAAGTTCGTGCTCCCTGTAGAGCGTCGAGTTGTGTTTCGATGAGCGGCATCGGATACCGATCTTTATATATTTCCCTATTGAGACGTCTGTAATCGATACATAACCTATAATTATCATCCCGTTTTTTTACCAAAATCACTGGACTAGCGTACTCTGATAGGGACGGCTGTACTATCCCCTGCTCAAGCCATTCTTGAATTTGTTTATTTACCACGTCTCTCTCAAAAGCTGATAATCTACGTGCCGGCTGAAATATCGGCTTTTCTTCCCGCATGATAATACGCATTGCTACGCCTATGCCACGCGCAGTTCCAACTCGGTAATTAGCTATCGCTTCCTGTAACACCCGACGACATTGCTCATCTTCCACGTGATCAAGATCACACTCTCGCACTCTACACACCTCCTGCACTCATCACTCACATCTACATTGAGAATTTCGGCGACTTTACTCTGCACATCCACATCCCACTCTCCAACATCATCTCCGCTACACACTGCATCATGAGTTACTGCACTCAATTCTTCTACATAAGTTTCTGCGCGTTCTCTGCTCTGCACGTCATCACTGCTAAAAACATTTAAATTCGCGGCTCTATATACATCACAGCTATCATCAGTCTTCACGATCCTATTTACACTACTTCTACCATCACATTGTGGTCTGTCAATCGCGACACCTTCAGCGGTTAACCTAACTTCTACGGTTCTCAAAAAATCTGCACCTATCAGCAAATCATGGCGCATGATTTGGTTCGAAACTACTTGCACTTCGAGTTCATATAAATGTGAATCTATCACGACGCTAATCAAAGTTGACCCCAAACTATCACTCAAATTCTGTTCAATTCCGAAAAAGCTTGTTTTCTCACCAGTAATCCGTGGTGTTCCCAACCGGATATATTCACTAGCGCTCAAAAGTGATAAATCACTCCCAGAATCTATCAAAGCATTAATCTCACGCCCACCTAACCTCGCACGATGTGGGCATTATTAATTTCCATTTTTTTTAATACATTATGATCCATTATGGGGGCCTTATATGGCTGACACAAGGCACGCCTTCGTTAATCTGAGTGGTATTCAAATTTACTACTGAAAATGTACAGGTTCCATAGCGCAGTGGTTAAGGTGTCAGGCATCGGAAGGCTGGGGTCGAGTGCCCATGTCTCAGTGGCGACGAACAGTCAATTAAGGACATATGGGATTTTTCATGGGCAGTGTTGTGAAATATACAGGCCTATCCAACTTCGTATGCTCCCAATGTATGCATTTGAGACTGAACGTGTTGAATATCCGCTAGGGGTGCAAGTGTAGGTAAGATCGCCGTAAAACCTAACCTGATAGTTTTGTTTACATCGGTCAGCAAGCGCAGGCAAGCTTATCGCGACAATTATGATATGGACACAAATTAAAATAAAGAATTGAAATTAAAATCGACCATGCCCACTCGATATGCAACCCTTATTGTACTGTTCTATAATATTGTAGGAATCCTTGGTCTTCAACTCAATAAAACTCGCGAAATATTGCACTCAACTTTTATTGCAAACCGCGTACAAAAGAAGGGGGGGGGGAGTAAAAGCTTCGGGAACAAGATTTGGTGGCTATTCTAATTGATCGCTAATCGCAGACTGACTTGTTGACCAATACATCGCCTTATCGGCGGCGCGTTCGCAATGCCCCCCCGCGAGTCAGAACCGTATCCCTCAAAATAAATCGCCTCCCTACAATATATATATAGTCTGATCTACTCGTACGCCATCTGCAGAATTTCAACGCTAGTAGGTACAGGTAAAGCTACGAAGTTGGACAGGCCTGGAAATATACAGTATGGTTGAATTAATTTTCAATGTGATATGGATATATGAATAAATAAATTATTTAATAAAATTTTTTTATGAAAAAAGCCTCGATGAGGCCGCGATAAGGCACGTCTTATAAGGGATGCCTTACCTTGAATTAGTGCGCGCGAAATTGGCGCGCATGCCCTCAATGCGCGCCAATGCTTGCATTGTGAGCTCCCCCCCTTTACCCGTAGAGAGTTCACTCACTTGAATTCTTGGAGTAGTGTATGACGTATTTTTTGACTTATTGGAGCGCTTCGCAGATGATTGATTCGAGGACCTTGTGGAACCATCCCGATTTGCAGGTTTCAGTATGCTTTTCACGCTTAGCGACTCTGCTGGATCAATGGTAAAGGTGAGCACCGGCGGCGCTGGGGGTATTGTGGAGTTAGCATCCTTATCGCTAGGGTTTATCCCCTTTTTCGCATCGCTCGCTTTCGATCCCTCCGACATTTTGGAGGTTAGGTATCAACAATATTAATAATACTCGCCTGCCCCACGTAGGGCGCCAATTGAAACGTTCGGATTCGTGGCTATCCCGGCTCGGCCAGATCCGACGCTCAATGAATTTAGTTTAGGAAAAAATTATTATTTTATGTCAATAAGTCCTCAGATTCAGGGTACCTCTAACGTGAGAGGCCGACGAATAATGCGTCTGCAAGACCCCTTTTATCATCATAGGACTTTTAGTTCACTTCTTTTTGTGAGTTCGGGCTCATGGAGCAGGCGATTTCTCCAAATCCACAGAAAGAAACGTTATGAATTATTATTAACGTACAGGGGTCTGTAACATGCGTTATGTTATTCCAACTCCAGGGTACACCAAAACGACCATTCAGGTCCTTTGCCCAAATGCTGGCCTTCTCCTTCTGCCCAAATGCGTCCGTGCACGGTTGGAACGAGACTAACCACGTGCGTCTCTTCGCGTTCGAATTTACAGCGCGTCCGTGCGCCCGTGTACGTCGAAACAAAAAATCAAATTTCTCAACGGCAACTAATCCCGTGCGTCCGTACACGGGGAAAACTAGACCTATAACGTGAGTCTCCGCGCGTTCGAATTCACGGCGCGTTCGTACGCCCGGGTACGTCGAAACAAAAAATCAAATTTCTCAACGATAACTAATCCCGTGCATCGGTACACGGGGAAAACGAGATCTACAACGTGCGTCTCCGCGCATTCGAATTTACGGCGCGTCCGTGCGCCCGTGTTGAAACAAAAATCATATCTCTCAAAAGCAAGCAATTCCGTGCGTCCGTGCACGGTGGAAACAAGACCCACAACGTGCGTCTCCGCGCGTTCGAATCTACAGCAGATCCGTGCGCCCGTGTAAACCGAAACAAAAATTAATTTATCAGAGAACGAGTTATTCCGTGCGCCCGTGCACGGTGGAAACGCGACTTACAACGTGCGTCTCCGCGCGTTCGAAATTACAGCGCATCCATGCGCCCGTGTAAGCCGAAACAAAAATTCATTTATCAGAGAACAAGTTATTCCGTGCGCCCGTGCATGGTGGAAACGCGACTTACAACGTGCGTCTCCACGCGTTCGAATCTACTGCACATCCGTGCGCCCGTGTAAGACGAAACAAAAATTCATTTATCAGAGAACAATTTATTCCGTGCGCCCGTGCACGGTGGAAGTGGGACTTACAACGTGCGTCTCCGCGCGTTCTAAATTACAGCGCATCCGAACTCCCGTGTAATGCGAAACAAAAATTCATTTATCAGAGAACAAGTTATTCCGTGATTGAAAAATAATCAATTTGTCAGAGGACAGGCGACTCCGTGCGCCCGTGAAGCGAAAGAAAAATTTTGTCTCACCATTTTGAGGACGCCGCCACGCATAGGGCACACACACTTACTTCCGCGCACCAAGTTACCCGACCCGATACGTCTCATGCACATGCGGTCTTGGTTCTTCCGACGACACCCCTATCCGTGTGACCGCGCGGACTCTGCCATTCGTTATGTCCTTATACCAGGACAGACCGGATGGTTTCGCCCTGGACTTGTACCTTATCACCAGGACAAATACGTTGCACCGTATCACGGGCATGGGAAGACCGTCGGCCGAACCTAGAAGTTTGCTGGAGTTATCCTTATTACCAGGACTGCCCCGCTTACCTCTTACTTGCCAGCTCGAGATCAACTGATCATTTGGCGGGTTTGTCGGCCTTATATAGGCACTTTCGGCCAATCAGGTCGTTATAGTTTTAACTGTTTGCGGTTTGAGATTCATTTACTTTGTTTTTTCCAATTGATAAACTTATGAGTTTCGTTTTCGAACATTTCGTGTTCATCATGCATATACTTACACCTTTCCTTCGGGTACATTCAATGAAATTTATTTGACATTTATTTGACAAGACACACTTATTTTTACCTTCTGCATGCCTTGTTCGTTTTTGGGGATGGTCCTCACCCCTCCCCGGTAAGGGATGACAACCTCACTCACCTTGATTGTTGCTGTTTGTTGATAAAACTTAGAAAAAAACAATTTTCTCGTGTTGTTTTATGACAGTTGAATTCGTAAAACTTAAGTTTCCCCGGTATTCCCTTCTGTGCTTCTCTATCTTACTCTGATCCCTTGAGTGAGACAGAGAGCGCGTCACTTGGTGACTCGCGGGCAGTATGTCCAAATTCTTTTGTCCGGAGTAATTTTCGATGGGGATTTTGTATGAATGGATCGATAATGCAGGTTTCTCGCGTTTTTAGTGATAACGTTTTTATGGTAATGGCATTCGCATGATAAGGAATTAGGTAATGTAGAATACGTTACAAATTGTTGACGTGATATGTTGTTTAGTTAACGTAACTTAATTGTTTGCTTGCACCGAATTTCTAAGACTTTTATATTCTGATAATTTCAATATATTACAGTAAACAACAAGACGGTAATAAAGAAAATAATAAAGAAAATTCCAGCAACAATGATTCTCATATGACATTATGTAAGACATTTGTAAGTCAGCAATACTTGTTCATTACTATACCGAATAATTCTGTGAGGAACATAAAGTATAACCTACCCGTCAAATGTCAAACGCGTGAACATTTACATTTGTACGGTTTTGATTATACCGTATTTTATTTTGTGTGAACTACTTTCCGTGTGGTGCTCGCCATTATCGGTACGGCCCTGCGGACGTATAGCTCTCTGTCTAGCTAGCGCCGCCCGAAAGTGGAGGGGCGAATCTCGTACATGTAATGGGGTAATACAAATAGAAGTATATCTTTGTTAGTGACTCGAGTTATGACTCTCGATCTCATTTACCGCCTCCGAACCCGAAAACCGTTCCCAAAATGTCACTTTCACGGACGATAATTCGATATGGATAGAGGTACATTTTTTACGCAGTAAGGACGAGGTGTTTAAACATTTCCAAGAGTTTAAACAAATGGCGGAAAATCAGAAGGAGAGAAAAATCAAGCAGTTACAAACCAACATCGGACGGGAATATGTCAAAAGCCAATTCGACAACTACGTCAACGAGCAAGGCATCACCAGAAGATGCACGATAGCATACAACCCCGAGCAAAACGGCATAGCCGAAAGAAAGAACAGAACCCTCTTTGAAATCGCTAGGTGTTTACTCATTCAGACACAATCACCTCCATCTTTCTAGGCTAAAGCGGTTTCAACGGCCAATTACATCAGGAACCGGGTCCCAACCAAGAGTCTTCAGGGGAATTCTCCACACGAAATATGGACCGGAAACAAACCTGACGTGAGTAAATTCCAGGAATTTGGTACTAAAGTCTTTTGCTTGAACAGGAAACCAGGGGATGCCAGAGGTCGGGAAGGCATATTCCTTGGATACGTAGAACAGGCGAAGGAGTACAGAGTGTGAATCTCCAGCGAGAAACTAGTAGAAATCTCGAGGGACGTCAGATTCATGGACTCTGTTGGAACTGGTGAAATCATGGATCGAAATCCCACCATGGTACTTCTTATAAATGAACCGTTCCAGGTTTGCAGGATAAAAAACTTTTTACGACGACAAGACCATGAAGTTTTTACGACGACGACAAATTGAAAAGGACTTACGATCTTCGCGGAGAACTGCTCTCGGTTCACAATCGAAACGCGGTACCGATTTAATGACCCTCGAAGAGTCTGTCTGTGATTTGCAAGACGTAACCGAAGATCAAACTTACAGTCATAACACAGAATGCATAAAACACTTCTGTTCCCAACTGCTAGCGGATTTCAAGCCATGGCTGAAAAAAGTTACTGAACTCAGTCTGAATAACAAATTGTCCACTCGAACTTCTAGGTACAGCAACTCGAATTTTCTTCTCTGTCACAATGATTAGATAGAAGATCGAGTGCTACTTTTATCCTCTATTTGAGCAAAGACTGGAAAGAGGAGTACGGTGGCCAACTAAACTTATTTAAGAGCGAAGTACCCTTTGTAATAGAAAAGTCTTTCGTCCCAGAATACAACAGCCTACTCTTCTTTCAAGTAACTAACCAATCCTTTCAATCGGTTTCCGAAGTTTTAGGCGACGTTGAACGATTTTCCGTTAACGGCTGGTTTCACGGTGTTCGAAAAACTAGTCCCCCTCTCCCAAGGCATGGAAACTCATCTCGTGTTATAATGCCAGAAAACCCGAAGTTTAATCTCACAACATTCATAAACGAAACAAAACTGTTTGACAGAGTCTATCTGAAATTGATAAACACAGTGATCGAACTTGTGTCTTACTGTGGCATCGAAATGTACGTCAAGCAGGATCAGTTTAACTCTCTTCTCCAGGAAATAACGTCGAATAGTATCAAATGGCAGAAGGTCGGGCCGCCAGACCAAAACAACTACGAAACCGCTTTTTTGACAAGTCTGCCCAAACAACTCAGGCGATTTGTTTACATGTTTGGCACAATTGCTTTTTGTCCACTGTTTTGGCGTTATACCGACATGGACTTAGTTCCATTTGCTAAAAATTGCCGAAAATTTAAATTGAGTTGCAGAGATGGCATCAGGGAAGCTATACGATTTTACAGGAGAAAAAGAGTATCGCTTTGTGTGACAGATTAGTTCAAAGTATCATTACACCTGAAGAACATTGGAATCAGGTTCCGGAAGAGAAACTAGTAGGAAAATAACGAGGAAATCTGACTCCAAAATCCTAAATGACATCCTGATAGACTCCAATGATTCCACAAAGGTGTTTCCTGATTTAGTTGTATTGGATTTTATTTTGTATCTTATTCCGGGACCCAATACGACGGACCGTCTAGTGGCGACATCTGCTCTACTCAAACTCCAAAAATCGAAAACGGCTGCGGACGAGCATTCAGTCTTTGTTTGAAACCTTGAACCGGTTGTATGTTTACTCGCAATAAACATTTTGTTCTTTTGAATTCGACTGTGAGTCTTTTCACGACCTCGCCCCCTGCCTAATTTCAACAAGTTGAATTATTAGAAAGAAATATGAATAGTGGACAAAATAATGATGAAACTCCGGGATGTTCTACCACTGAAGATGACGACGAGTCATAGCAGCGAAAAGAAGAAAAACTGAGGACTCTGATTCTGACGGAAAAGGAGGTGAAGCTAAAGGCACTCTAGACGTGGTTATTTATTTTCACGTGGAAAACGCTCCTGCTGATACAACTTTAAGCTACGTCATTCCTGAAAATGAAGATGGCGTTATTCTTACTTTGCCTATCAGAGATAACTATTTGTTTACGGTTTTTAGGCAACCTGGTGTTGTACGTTATAATGAATATTTCAATCATTATTGAAAAGGCAACTTTTATTCTTTAGTTTGCAGTTACAGAAAATAAACGTTTGACTGATTTGTCAGGCCGCGCGAGTGTTCGGAATCGGTAACAAAAATACGGTCAACGGAATTTTCTAGGTTAAATCGAACAAACACAAAGCCACGCCAAAAATGAATTCGACCGTCGCGCGATTGGAGTTATTAAACAAAGAAAATTATGATACGTGGAAAATGCAAATGCGAGCTCTCCTCGTAAAAAATGATTTGACTCTACGTAAACGGTGTAAATATGAAACCGCAACCGTTGAAGGACGCTGCGACACGGATAACGGCCATTACGGCGTGGGAAAGAAACGACGAAAAAGCTAAATCGAACATTATCCTCTTCATTAGTGCGTCGGAATTAAAACAGGTGAAAGGATTGTTCAAGTGCCAAGGACATGTGGACGAAACTTGAGGGAATATATCAGTAAAAAAGGACCTACGAGGAAGGCGATGTTTTTGGAGCAACTCGTACAACAGCGCATGGAGGAAGATGGCGATGTACGCGAACACCTCTACAAGTTCTTTGACGCAGTCGATAAATTAAGTGAAATGGAAGTAGACATGAATAAAGACTTGTTGATCGTGATGCTATTGTGTGGTTACGCTGCTTCTTATCACGATTTTTTTCCGCGTAAACTCAATTCCGTGTATGGTCATCTTGTGAACAGAGGAACATCGCTGAGCATTTTTTGTTTTTTGTTGCTGCAAGCATAACAACAATTTTTACCATGTCTCTCCAGGAGGATATTAATGCTTTAAATCAGATACCATTATCAGCAGAACATTCACTGTACAATTTCCAACCACGTGATGAGGAATCCAAAAGCAAATTCACCAAAAAACCAAAAAGTCCTAGAGCCCGAGGATCTGCAGCTCACTTAGAAGCTTTATGCGAAAACAACTTTTTTGCAAAGGAAAAGGATGAAAAAAGTGCAAGAACTTCGAAACATGCAACAGAAGATGATTCCTTTTGGAAAATAAACGTGTTGTACAATGGGAACCAGTACTCAAATGAAAGCATCAAACAAATGATAAAAGAACGTCAAGAAAGAAAAAAGAAGGATAACCATAAATCGAGCAACAGTGATTACGGAACAGAAGAGAGTATAGTTTCCGAAGATTCCCAATCAGCGGTGGAAACCCAATTGTCAAAAAATTTTTAATTGACGATTAACGATTAATTTTTTTTAATAAAAAATTTCCATTTAATTGAAATCCGATTAATTTTTAATCAATTATTTGAAATCCGATTAATTTTTAATCAAATAATTGAAATCCGATTAGTTTTTAATCAATTAATTGAAATCCGATTAGTTTTTAATCTATTAATTGTTTATGACGTAAGTGTTTTAAAATAAGAGCTTTTTTGGCTGTGTATTCAAGAAGAGTTTTAGAGTTTTATAGTTCTTCTAGTATAGAAGAATTCTAAAACTAATGAACAACAATTTAATCACATGACATGACATGACCTGACGTGACCTGACCTGACCTGACGTGACCTGACCTGACCTGACCTGACCTGACGTGACCTGACCTGACGTGACCTGACCTGACGTGACCTGACGTTACATGACGTGATCTGACCTGACGTTACATAACGTGACACGACGTGACGTGACGTGACGTGACCTGGCAGGACAGGACAGGACACGTCATGACACGACACGACACGACACGACACGACAGGACAGTACACGACAGGCCACGACAGGACACGTCAGGACACGACAGGACCCGGCAGGGCAGGACACGACAGGGCACGACAGGACACGTCAGGACACGACAGGACACGACAGGACCCGACAGGGCAGGACACGACACGACACGACAGGACAGGACACGACACGGCACGACAGGGCACGACAGGACACGACAGGACACGACACCACAACCACGACACGACACGTCCTGTCGTGACACGTCAGGTCACGTCAGGTCACGTCAGGACACGACAAGACACAACACGACACGACAAGACACAAGACACAACACGACAGGGCACGATAAGACAGGACACGGCACGACAGGACAGGATACGACAGGACACGACAGGACACGACAGGACACGACGGGACACGACGGGACACGATATGACAGGACACCACGACACGACACGTCCTGTCGTGACACGTCAGGACACGTCAGGTCACATCAGGACACGACAGGACACGTCACGACAGGACACGACACGACACGACAGGACACAAGACACGACAGGACACGACACGACACGACACGACAGGACACAAGACACGACAGGACATGACAGGACAGGACACGACACGGCACGACAGGACACGACAGGATACGACAGGACACGACACCACAACCACGACACGTAACGTCCTGTCGAGACACGTCAGGACACGTCAGGTCACGTCAGGACACGACAGGACACGACACGACACGACACGACAGGACACGACACGACACGACAGGGCACGACAGGACACGACAGGACACAAGTCAGGACACGACAGGACAGGATACGACAGGACACGACAGGACACGACGGGACGCGACGGGACACGACGGGACACGACGGGACACGACGGGACACGACGGGACACGACGGGACACAACGGGACACGACGGGACACGACAGGACACGATACGACAGGACGCCACAACCACGACACGACACGACACGTCCTGTCGTGACACGTCAGGACACGTCAGGTCACGTCAGGTCACGTCATGTTACGTCAGGTCACGTCAGGTCACGTCAGGTCACATCAGGACACGACAGGACACGTCACGACAGGACACAAGACACGACAGGACACAAGACAGGACACAAGACACGACAGGACAGGACACGACAAGACACGACAGGACACGACAGGACAGGACAAGACACGACACGACAGGACATGACACGACAGGACACGACAAGACAAGACACTACAGGACATGACAGCACACGACAGGACACGTCACGACACGACAGGACACGACGGGACTTGACAGGACACGACAGGACACGACGGGACACGACACGACAGGACACGACGGGACACGACGAGACACGACAGGACACGACAGGACGCGACAGGACATGACAGGACACGACAGGACGCGATGGGACACGTCAGGTCACGTCAGGTCACGTCAGGTCACGTCAGGTCACGTCAGGTCACGTCAGGTCACGTCAGGTCACGTCATGTCATGTGATTAAATTGTTATTCATTCATTTTAGAATTCTTCTATACTAGAAGATCTATAAAACTCTAATACTCTTCTTGAATACACAGCCAAGAAAGTGAGTCATAAACTCAAACCATTTGATTTATGGCAACCGCAGACCCAAAAATGACCGATACTGCCTACCTGCTATCAGGGACGTAGTAAGAACATAAACAAATTTAACTTCAATTAAAAATAACTTGCAAAGTTGCAATTTTTGATGCCCATGAACATGAACATTTTTTATCAGGACACTTGTGGGAATAATATACTAAAATTTCAGCCAATCTGACAGAGATCGAATTTTCATATAATTATTTTACGCATAAATTTTACAATAATAGAAGAATTTGATGCGCGCGCAAGTATTTCTTCGTCGAATCAGCACAACGTGATGTTTGTAAACAAATAAGGACAGAAGAAAAACTACGGCAGCAAAAACAAAGCGAAGAACTACGAGAAAACGAACAGAAACACGAGTCAAGGTATAAATCGTGGAGATAAATTCAAGTTTCAGTGTCATCGATTTCGAAAGTTTGGTCACAATGCCAGCGAATGCAGATCGCAAACGTCCTTCAGGGAGATAAGGAATACGGATTATTAAATTTTGTTAGGTTTTTTAGTTACTGGCTGTCCCCCTTATCAGACATTTAAAAACAAGAGTACTTTCATAAATATTTCTTTGTCAGCGATTCGAGTTCGGGCGGTTCACGAACTCCTTCGCCGCCTCCGAAAAAGAAAGCGTAAGTGACCAAGGATAGCATATATCCTTCGTACAGGTATAAAATATCGATTATTTGAATGTACCCTTTCTTAATAATATTAAGCTACACATATGAACAATGGGGATTCGGTCGAAAGTCCAGTTTTTACAAACGTCGCTAGGCGGTGTAAAACTGTAGGCGGCGCTTATTTAAGAATGCCTTTTTGACGGAAACATTCAAATACAAAATTATTGTATGTTAAAACCTACACGGAGAGAAAATGTATTAAACTTTAATAACAGATAATAACAGATTTTAATCAACTGATTATATCACGAAAATTGCGGAATACGCAGCCTTACGCGCAGCGGTTTAATAAGCTTTAGTGACCGGTTCGTTACTTTTTAATAAACCGTTGCAATGTAATGAACAACTATTAGTTTTCAGCGAACTGCGAGTATAGTACCAAATTAGTGATCCATTTTACTAAAAATTCATAGTTATTTCTCTCCGCGGAAACAAAAGCGGATAGAAACTACAAATTTACTTGTGCTGAGTAACTCCAGATGCTATCACATAAGTAAATTTCTTGCTTCTAACCATATTTCCATTGTATCCATTGAGAAAAAAGTGGATTTTGGTCAATTCTGAGAGTAATAGAAAATAAATCACTAGTAATGAAAAATAAATCACTAGTAGTGGAAAATAAATCACGTCCCAATGAAAAAACGACGTAGGTTCCCATGCCATAATCCGACGTAGGTTCCTACGTAGATTCCTACGTAGGTTCCTACGTACGTTTCTCCGTAGTTTCCTAAGTAGTGTCAGGGATGTGTCGAGTTCGGAATTAAAACGACTGTTTCCCGAGATTCTTGACTTTTTTACATCTTCGGTACTTGCGTATAACGACGCTACGCGAGCGTACCGTTGTCGCGTGGAGGTAATACGGGCGAGCACGGTGCTCGTTTGCTACTTGCTAAGTTTTAGCGACCCATGTTAGCAAAGAATTACAGAGGCACCGTGTCGAAACTCTGTAATTCTTTCTGAATTACAGATCCCAAAACTGAATGCTAACCGCGGAGCTTCTCCCGTTCTTCCCTTTTAGGACTCGCGTTATAAAGACTGCAAATTGCCTCTGGAAGGGGCAATTTGCGGTCTTCGCGAATAATTTGCTCGCGTTTGGTTTTTGCATTTTTAGAAACGCTAATCATGGATTTTGCACTTGACTCGTGCAGCCCGTTTTGCGCACGAGCGCTGTATCAGCGTTCTCGACGTCCGGTAGGACGCCGCAACAGCGCTCGCGCGTCAAGAGCATCGAACTCGCGCCGGATTCAACGCGAACGCCGACAGCCGACGCTTCATCGTTCCTTGGCTTCTTCCGTGCCCTTGCGCTTGTTGCCGGGCAAACGCGCAAATTCAACGCTCTCGGCGCACAACCGAACGCGATGAAATTCGATCTTTTGTGGGAATGCGGAGTCAGGTGTTGGCGTAGTAGCCAAACCCTGACATACCCCCTTCGTTAAATTCGCGAACGTCCTCGTTAGCGATGATTAGCGTCATACAATAAAGCTTAATCTAGGCGTGTGTAGGTGTGTGTGTCAGTGTACTTTTCTTATTCATTTGTATTCTTATCACTAGGCGGGGGTGTTATTGCTGGCTCGATATAATGCAAGGGGAGGAGATCTTTCTTACAAAGTCCAGGATGGCCGATGTTAGTTGTCAGGATTTCATCGAGCTGTTTTTGTGACCTGGTCGTATATGGTGAGGGTGGCTTCCGATTACGAGTGCAGGTTTCGGTTCCTCTGCGAGTTCAATGGTACCCATGTTAGATTGTGAGCCATGTCTTTTCCGGGGTTGACTCCGTTTCCTGTCGGAATCGGATGAAAGTATATGCGTAAATAAATCTTAAATAGAGGGGGTTAGATGTGTACGCTTATTGTGCAGTTATGTCTATGTTAGTAATGTCGTGACAGTTATCGCAACATAGGACATATGTCGGAGAAAAGATTTTTCTATGTTTGCTTTTGAAAAAAAATTCAGATGTACTGTATTTGTGTAATGTAATCATGTGCTTAAGGCATTCTCCCCATAATTTTCGGCATCCTCGTCGTAGGAGATAGGCGGTTAGGGGAGGGGGGTGTGGTTATGGTTTTAGTACAGGATGTTTATTTTTAAGTTATGTGGTCCACATGTATTTCTGTATTTAGATTGGCAAGATCTTAATACAGTCACAAGATCTAAATACCATCACTGGTTTTATTCTGATTGGGCTTGTTTTGAGTTGCTAACAGTCGGGTAAGGTATGCAATACTTCCGTTAGTTTGATGCCGGTAGACTGAGCATAAGATGTGTTTGATTCAAAAAATTGCAGTGAAGTCTTTACATAGACTGCTAACAAAACATTTTCCCTGGTCTGTTAATATGGCGCGGGGCACGCCGAACGGGCTGAACACGTGATTTACCAAACTGATTGCCACTTCGATACTGGTGGTATTTTTGGACGGGAATTCCCATGACTTATTTTGTTAGAAGGCACTGTTCGATTATCAAAAACCTATAGTTATTTTTGGTTATTTGTAAGGGGCCATATATGTCGAAACTTAAAACGTCGAAGGATATTTTCGGAGTGTCCTGGATTAACAGGGGCATGTTAGTTTTTATCCTAGTCAATTTTCTGCGCTGACACTCAATGCAAACTTTTTACGAAATTCCTTACGTCGCTGGACATACTTTTCCAAAAAAAACCTTCGTTTAGTCGTTTCAAAGTTTTATGAATTCCCTTGTGTCCATAAAATGCGGGATCGTGGTGTTCCTTCAGGATTTCAGGGCGCATTGTTAAAGGGTGTACTGTTATAATTTTTTAGCAGATCGTAGCCGTGATCTGTGTATTTCTGAACGTTTCTGATTTGATAAGACAAATTGTCCTCCAGTCGATCTCCGAGGCTATTTCACAGTTACGACGTAGATTGACGCGTGTTATTTTATACTTCTTTAGAAACTCAGCGAGCGTGCTAAATGCTTCCGTTAGTACATGCTCGTATAAATCACTTTTTATCGTTGTTTTGATTATCAAACCGAAATAATAACGCTTTCCCCTTTTCATGACATGCACTTCGCCCGTTTTTAATAGTTCTCTTCTCATTAGCTCGCGAGATAAGACTGCTTTTTCGACGAGGTATCTACATACTTCCGTGTCGAAGTCTAAGTCTTCCGTGCAAATGTAGGCTATGTCGGCGTTATTGTGAGCAATGTGTTTGTCAGAAAATCGTAGGTTCCGGATAATGGGAGCTGAGTTTTCGGTGGAAATTGGCTTATTGGTATTTCAGTGGAGCTAGGTTCATTGGCAATTGGGCTTGCAGTGGGCGATGGCGCGGGAGACACGGTGGGCCAGTACGTCTCTGGGTTGGTGTCCGCGTGAATATTTCTCACTGTGTCAGCGTTATCAGATAAAGTAACGAGTGGTAGTGGAATCTCACATACTGTAATGGTTATTCCCGAATTGAAGAAAATTATTTTTATTGATTTTACTATTAAATCCCAATCAGTTTTATTCGTCATTGCATCGTTCTTGCCTACACGGACGTTGATTACTGTCTTGTTTACTAGAATATTTTTCAATTCGATTAATGCCTGTGCGATGACGACTGGTTGCGCGGGATCGCTAATTCGCCTTTTAATAGTTACATTGTATGTGCAGTAACTTGTATTTTTGTGACCGAGACTAAACCTAGATTATTTTCATTATTGCGATTTTTTACTCCTTCATGTCGTAATTATTTCAAGAGCGGAGTTTGGTTGTTTATTTCGCAAGTGGAAAAATAAACTATGAGTTTAGTCTCGTGCAGTAATGGTTCTTTTGTAAAGACTACAGTAGGTTTGCACGATATTTGTTCAATGATACGGGGCGCGCGGTGCTCCTGTGGCGGAGAGGCGTTATGCTGCGGAACTATAGTCTTATTACGGTGTAGCTGCTGAGGCTGTGAGGTGATTTCTTCTGTGCTTGCGTCCGGTGACGCGTAAGGAGACCCTGAGGATAGGTCATCGTAACTGGCCGACTTACTGCATGGCGGCGCATTTCCTTTAGATGCCGGCTTACTATATTGCGGCGAATTACGGTAGAGGGCCGGCTTACTGTGCTACGGCGAATTGTTGCGTAGAGCCGGCTTACTGCATTGCGACGAATTCGAGTCTGGCTTGTTAAAGAAGTACTGGCTACTTCCGAGATTGATTATTCCCGAGTCATCACTTTCACGCGTCACATTCTTGACGCGGTCTAATATCGTTACTTGAATTGTGGTAATTGTTTGTATGAATGGGGATATTACTCAAAATTATCTGTCTAGGCGGGGACGGATCGGAATCGTCTGCAGAAATGGGGGGGGGGGGCTAGTCCTTGAGGTGGAGTCAGGGGGAGGTTTCCGAGGT
>JABFPB010002512.1:0-19917 GCA_022817645.1 Ceratoteleas bidentatus
TCTTGAAAATTAGGCCCGTAGCCCTGATTTTTATTACAGTTTCGGAAAGCTTACGATTCAAAGAATTCATTTTGATAAAAGTAAATACATTCTTTAATAGTTGACTTTTTGCAATAACATCCCCAAATCACCATACCATCCCCCAACCCTCGACTCACTCTCTCTCTGCTTGCAGCTCTGCAGGGCTTCTCTCCGAACCACAAAATCACGTCGTTCGCCGAGGCGAAGGGCCTGGACGCAATAAACGAGAGGATGCCGCCGCGGAAAGATGCGCCGCCTACCCCGGCGAACGAGGAGAAGCAACAGCAGTCCATGATAAAGTCACCGACGGGCGCGGGAGACAAGCGGGATCACTGCACGCCCCAGCCGCACACGTGAGCTTCGGCCAAGAAGACGCGCATCACCTTCTCGTCATCACACACCGCAAATCAGCAATACGCGTAAAGGGAGACCCGCCGAGACATTGCTTATACATACAATATACATACACACATACATCCAAACGAGCGGTACGTATGTACCCATACACATACATACCGCTCGTCTCTCTCTTTTGTCCCGCCCGTCGTCCATCTCATCTCGCGAACCCGCAACCGACCCAGACCGGATACCAACTCTGAAAGCAACCCCGCACTCCCTTTACACGTATAACACGTCCGTATTAGCAAATATTAGCGTCCGCGAACGAGAGCTCGCAACCGACTATCTCGGCACGTATATATCACCACGATGCGCTCGCGGAGATGGCGCGAACCGCTCGTGATCTTTCTCGTTGTGATCGGGCCGCGGCAGCCTCGGCCTCTGCTGCCGAAGAACGGTACCAAAATGGCGGCGGTCGTTGCGCAACCGCGGGCCGAGGCTGCCGCGGGGCCGGGCCGCCAGGGGGCGCCACTAGTTTCCACTTTAAGAACCCCGCCCGGCCCCCCAGGCACACACACTTCTCCGCGATGATGCTGCCAACTGTCTGCAACCTCTTCGAACCTCACTCGGCTGTCATTCGTCGTTGTGAACGCCGGTCACACGGCCGCCCTCGTCGCGCCACCTACCTACAAAGCTGCCGGCGCGAGGGGGCGCGCGGCCGCCACAACTGTCGGACCGATCCTCTTACAATAAGAGGAATCCGGTTGCAAGGGGGGTAAGGGGGTTCCTCTTGCGATAAGGGGGTTCCTCTTGCATTGGGGCTAGAATTGATGCTTTTGGGGGGTGTTTTGGGGGGCAGGTGGCGCGCCCCACTCGCCCGGGGAGCCGGGCATCGTCGTCGGGGAACGGAGGCAGAGACAGGAAGAGAACGGGCGCGCGCGTTCACGGTCGAGCCGCGCGACAAGAACCGCAAAGAGTAGTCTCCGTCGACGGGGCAGCTGGTCTGTCAACAAGAGGCGGAGCTTCCGGTTTTAGAATTTATTAGACTCCTTAGGTCCGCCCTGGCTGCTGTAAGTCTGAACGATAATAGTTAACCGAGCGAAAGATGGCAAAACTGAGACACGAGGGGGAGGGGAAACAGGCGCATGTCACATTGACACGGCGCTCCAATTTTTCTCCGAGACTGAATTACAATTGTTGTTTTGGCGGTTTCGTTTGTCGATTGTCGCGATTCGTCGTACGGTCAACGCCCCCCGCAAATCGGTACAGCATCCGACGAGCGAACGGACGAGAGGGAGGCCCTAGCTAGGCAACAGCAAATTCGCGGCTCTCGCGAGGTTTCGTTCTCATCGACCCAGGTCTCGTGTCGTATCAAAGGGGTATCCCCGTCGGTGTTTCTATTCGAACCAAGTGTTTTCGCGTCGTTTGCTAATATTCGCCGTCTTTTTCAACAATTCGGATGAGTCACGATGTAATGTCGCCTGTCGTTTCTCGTATCACGCGAACGTTTTCCCGTTTCGTTCCGCCACCCAGATGTAACGTTCGAATCTGTTTTCGTTTCGTCCTGATTTTTCGTACCGACTCTGTTTTTTTTACAATTGAGGGCGTAATCGTTTTTTTAATTTTATTTAATTATATTAACCGTACTTTCCTCCAACTCATAATGATGTATTAAAATCAAATTCGCAAGATTGTACTTGTCTTCTTATTTGCTCGTCTCGTTTGAGCGACTACTGTTACGATCGTCTAGCAATGTTTTATACATTTTAAAGTTCGAAACGTTAATAGCAAAACGTGTTTATCAAGGAGAAAAAGCAACAAAAAAATATATGTCAACTTTCTTATCCATTTGTACTCTGTCCATAAATTGCATAGATCTTTCAAAATAATTTTAATGATAATTAAAGCAGTGTACCATGACATACGCAATAACTTGCATCAGCCAGATCGAGAATGGCGGAAAATAGCGAAGAGCGGGAAAAGAGGGCCGGTGGAGCGCCGGGGGCGCTCGGTCTCAAAAAGACACGGAAAGAGGGGCAAATTAGGAAACAAAAGCACGACTAACGTTGAGCGCCCTCTGGGCTCCACCGGCGTCTGCGTTCATTTGTCGTCTCGCAAATTCTCGAAGAAATAATCCAGTTCGAGGGCCGCAACCTCTCGGCTTTTAATAATTATAAATATTATACATATTCCTAATATATATGATTATATATATATATACATAAATATATATATATAAACACATCATGGTGTCTCGGAAAAATCTGGTCGTGAGAATCCTTTCTCGACAATTGCGAGGTTTGTCGTGGTCAACTTGAGTTGCCCAGTTCGTCCATCCTTTCGACGCCGATCGATCGACCAATCGAAACTTCGCATTCGTCGATCGTTCGTAGTCCGTTTCGTTCCCGCATTTCAATTCCATGCAATTCCCCTTAAGAAAATGTATCTGCAATTAGAAGAAGATTTAAAACAAAATTAAACAGAAAAGCCCACTTTTTTCTTGCACAAATATGGATAAATAAAAAAATCACCGTTTTAGATTCCCCTCTTTCTATAGGGATTTTTTCATTTTCAGTCCTAACTCTGGATTTTCGTCCATATATATGTATATATAATATACATTGACTTAATTTCGAGTGTGGGGTAAAAAATGAAAATTCCCGATAGAAATCCGGTAATCCAAAATGCTGAAATTTTCGATTCTCCACGCAATACAGTTCAAGGAAAAACGCGGGTTTTTATCTTTAATTCTGTTTCAGATACATTTTCATATCTAGACTTCGGTGGAAATTTAAATGCGGGATTGGTTCATTTACGTTTGTCGTTGGTTCCGACGAGTACATTGACAATGACATTGACATTTGATACACCGCAACTGTAAAGTGTAAAATAATTTGTAGCCAAAACGCTTGCGAGATTTGTATAAAACAAAATTCGTTCAAGATGCATCCATCACGACGCATACACGGCAATTCGCAGTCGACATTACAGAGGAGGATCTTGACGCGATGATCGCGATCGCCATCTTATATACATTCATACTCACTAGTCAGTCGATTACCAGAAAACCGGAGAATAGGACGCTCTAAGATAAAGCCACTGAAAACGAAAATCGAGACGACGATATGAACAGAAGAACATATTATTTATATGTAATTTATTGTTTTATACGGAGGCGGGAGCTAGTGATTGTTACGTGCAATTTGTAGATATATATATTTGTATATGCTTAGCAGAGTTTCCTTGTCGCTTCCCTGAGTTTCCTCGGACATATCAGAGACGCCCCGAATCTAGATCAAATGCCGTTTTTCCATGACATCCAGATTTTTGAAACCAACCGATAGACACCATGATTTCATTCAACAACAAAAACCATGAAGAAACTAAAAGCAAACAAGAAAAATATAAAAAGTAATTAATAATAATTCCTCTCCGGGTTACAGCCCGGGGATTTGTCGTCGTTTTCGCTGTTTTTTCTACCTCTTCTCTAGGAATCGCGTGGTTATTCGAACGGGTGAGGGAGGGGCTTTTAAAGTCGCGCCTTGCGCGGTGTAACATTATACAAGAAATAAGTAAAGTAAAGTAAAATAATTAAAGGGATGAAACAAGAACAAAACTAACAAAAGGTATCTATATTATATTTACGGCAAGTGGCCACTTTCGATAGCCGAACGCAGCGTGAGACACATTTGCGCTATGAAACATAATGAACTAAGTATAAAGGAGAAAAAAATGATACACTTACATACGATGAAGAACAAAAAGGAAAAAAAAATACGATGCTAAACAAACGGAGAAAAACAATTGTGAAAGGAAAAATATTATACAAATGAATATTAAAGATAAGATATATCTCCTCTCTTCTCACTACGACAAATATATATTATAAATAAACGAAACAAAAAACTTAATTAATTCTATCTCTCTTTGCTACCAAGTTGTACTTATTCTTAATTAATTTACTTGTACAAAAATGTGTTAAATAATAATAAATGCATAATATACTATTAAAGTATAAATAATACATACATACAAACATGCATACATACATATAAATATGTGTATACGTTACGGTTGCTGTGCAAGCTCGAATGCTGTTGAAAACCGGTGAAAGTAATTCAATATTGCGACAGTAAACAAAAAGTATCAGTATTACATAGAAGGCGATTTCTTAAATACGTCTGACTTTTATATGTCTCTGTGTAAGAATGGACTCAACCAGTAAATAAATGTTGTAGATTGCGAAGAATATTCAAATTTTGATTTGTTCACTGTCCAATTGATTATGAACGCTATATGACGGATCAAAGATATTGGGATCATTCATATTCGATCATCAAAGCCTCCGTTTGAACCGGGACCGAATGTTTTAATCATTGCCAGATTGAACAGTTATTACCAATATTATCCGAGGTTGCACACCAATCGTCCCGTATATGTGTATACATAAATAATATTCATTACCTATTACGATTAATACTGTTGGTTATGAGCGTTGTTTTTGTTATGGAACTATTTTTATTATTAATATCATCATCGCCATCGATATCTCATACTCGTGGGTATAATGCCTGACATTTTCATGTTTTGTTGAAACGAAAATTCCGATTAGGTCAGATTAGGTATATAATTAGAATCTGAGAGTCTTTCAATTTCCATTGCAATTGAAATTGTTATTTCACATTCAGGTACATATTATTCTATATTATACGAAATTCATATTTTGTTTGTACATATTTAAAAATTAAGCTCGTCCTAATAAATACTCTTTTACAGTAAATCATTTGTTTAACTGAATATATTGAAACGAATAAATTCTTTAACTACCATGATCGAAACGAGTTTATTTGATTTATTTGGCATAACGTAGAACTACCATTTTCTTTGGTTTCAAGTGCTTGCTTTTGTACCTCGAAATATGTCACCCCTGACGTCAGGATAATTATATTTTTAATCGATTTATACTTTGTACAGAACAATTGAAATATTTTTTTGCTAAAATAAGAGTCTAGGGAGATGAAATTTGATGGACGTATTACGACCGATTGTCTTCTTAATGGATTGTAGTTTGGAAATTGCCAATGAAAATCAATGTATATTGAGAAAGTTTATAATATAAACGATTGGAAATTTGAAGCACTTTTTGAACTGTAAATTTATACGAAAAATGTTTTTGGCCTCCAGATTCCATCAATTTTTGTCTTTTGAAGGGTTAAGTTAAAGTGTCGATTTTATAAAAAACAATTCATAAGTTGTATGTTCCACAAAGTAAACCGACGCATGGATGATATATGATATACGAAGCTGGAAATAATTGTCATCGTTTTACCTTTCTTTTAGAAAAGGTTCATTGCTGTTAATTGGAGCAGATAATTAAACATCGATGGGATTTAGTAAGCACTACAGTTCTGAATTAAAAACAACACAATGTGCTCCAAAGGTAAACTATCTTCCCAATTTAAGGTAGGACTATCATGAATCGAAAAATTATGGATTTTCTATTTCCATTTTGAAGATGATAAATGTGGTTGGTTTAGAGGCAGATATTTATTGCTAAAATCGAATATTAATGTATGGAAAGAATATGAAGATTATCATTAAATGATAATTCCCAAACAAGTAGAATGTTAAAACTACAGTCAGACTGTTAAGATTACAATCTAAACTATTAAACCAACACTGTATTTCTCTGGGTGTGTAAATGGAAATTAAATTTGAGAAAACCTAATAAAAAAAAAATTTTACCATATTCGTATTCCGGGTGAAAGAATGTTTATTTGTAGAGTCGTGTAAGAAAACTAATACTAACTCACATTCTACATTGTGAATTATACAATACATAAACATTTATGCAACTGTTTGTCAACTCTACGATATTACTCTCTTAATTTAGAGCTTTTTACAATACAGATAAAGATAATACACTTTTGAACATTACTACTATGATAGTCCTACCTTAATATATATGAATCATATCTTTTAAAATTACGTCTAATGACAAAGTTGTCCTATTATGTATGTATATACCTGTATGCCATACCTCGTTCTTATGCTCGACCCGAAAATGCCCTATCACATGGGTTAAGATGCTGTCGGTGATGGTTATATACTTTTAACTAATGTGGCAATGTACCTAAAACTACGACTTTTCCTGAAACATACATTTTGAAACAATAAACTTTAACGCATATGATGAAAATTCATGACAATAAGCTTGTATTTAAATTTGTTCTCTGTTTTAGCAAAGTTACAATATTTAACTGGTGAGTTTATTTATGGTTAACAGTGTTTTTGAACATTGCACTGTAAAAAAAGAATGTAAAATTACATGTTGGATTTCGGATTGTAATTTTACAATCCGAGTGCAAAATTATACTCCCAATATAAAATGATTCGAAAACATTCAATTTTTAGGTTTGAAATATTACACTTGCAGTGTAAATTTCCACGTTTAATGTATTTTTTCCATTTACTGCATCGTTTGTTATACACTTCGATTGTAAAATTACATTACAATTTGTGATAACCAGTTTATACTACACGTAACGTAATTGTACTGAGCTTTTTTTACAGTGTGCGTAAGGTTTCATAATTTTATTGCATATTTTAAACTCCTTAACCTCGTATTTTTCATTAATATAGTAAATTAAATTGTTTATATTGTTTTGTAGAGAAATGCTTTTCACAGTGCAGTGGAAGCCTCATCTTTTGCACTTTAAGAGGACCGTCCAAAATCAGCCAAATCGAAATTTGTACAAAAAAATTGTTTCTCACTCAGACACGTAAAGAGCTACTTTACTTCCTGTTTTTAGGGAGTAAAGTGCTACTTTATTCCCGCATTTGAAAAGGGAGTAAAATGCTACTTAACGCCCTGTTTTTTAAATGCGGGACTAAAATAGTACTTCACTCCCTAAAATGAGGAAGTGTAGTAGCACTTTACGTGCCCTCGTAAGGAAATAGTATATTGTGCAAGGGAGATGGAAGAGGGAAGTTTCGCCTTCGGCTCGGCTTGTAAACTTCGCAAGAGAAACAACTTTTCTCTTCCCTTCCGTGGTGTACACAATATTTTACGCCCCGAGGGAGTAAAAATGCCACTTTTCGAAATCGTCAAAGGGAGTAAAGTGGCGTTTTATTCCCCGAGGCGCGTAAAATGTCGTGTGGTCTCCTTTGGTGCACAACGCACGGAAAAAAAAGATCTGAAAAATTTTACCAAAATTTTCGGCAAACCGAGGTTATAACGACAGCGTTCAGTTTTTTACCAAACTGTTTTAAACCGATTTTCGAATATTCGTCAAACAATAACAAAAAGTATTAACCTTTGTTCCAAAGAGTTTGATAATTGTAATAATTTTTACACCGCCTTAAAGTAAACATACTTTAAGATGTTTACTTTAAGGCGGTGTAAAAATAACTGTGAAAATCAATGGGGAAAATCGATTGATAAGTTTATTTATCTATTTTCAAAAGCGCTGCACAGCGTGAAAATGCTGGAAATTGTGTGCGGTGGCAGTTGTGCTAAATTCGGTTAAATTCATGTAAAACAATATTCTGGTTATGTGTTTTATTTTTAATAATACAAAAATAATCCAAAAGTAATTTAATAGAATATTTCGTACCGAGGGCGCAAAACAGGTTTTTTCTTTCGAGATGTGACAATACTTTTTGTCTGACCTGTATAAAAAATGAACGGTTTGAGTGTCTGTACAGAGGGAGCAAAGTTGTTCTTTTCCGCCCAAGGGCCATTTTTCGGCCATCTCAGTTTTCCGCCCGGTCATTTTCCATCCGAGGGCGGAAAAGAATCACTTTGCTCTCGATATGCAGGTACGAAAAAGTTCAGTTTTTATGCAGGTTGGACAAAAATAGTATATTTCGCACCAAGGGCGCAAGATAGGTTTTTTCGTCCGAGGTGCAAACGGTATTTTTTATTTTACATGTATAAAAAATGAACGTTTTGAGTGTCTATATAGCGGGAATAAGGTTGTTCTTTTGTGTCGCACGTGCTCGGGAAGTGACGTTTTTCATACAGCTTCGGAGGGCGGTAAGTTTTACAGTAATTACAGTTAAAGGAACCCGCACTTTTCTTATGGAAATCCGGTTTCGGTTAAATTGACTCAATTTTTAATATTTTGCTCCTTTCAAATGTAAAAAAATGAGCCAATTTAATCGAAACCGGATTTCCATAAGAAAAGTGCGGAGAACCTTTAGAACCTTGGAATCCAAACTGCATGTTGATTGATCAGTTAGAAGTGATAGTTTTCCATCCACCCACATTTTTCTAATCTATATTTTTAGAAAAACGATCTTCAATTGTCAAAAAAGCGCAGTTGAAATGTCATTTTACAATCTTACAGTAAAATAGTTGTTTAATTCTGTTGCCTAAATAGTGTATAAAGGACTTTTTGCCGAATTTCTTATTTTGAAGACTTAGAAGTACCATACAAGCCAATACAATTTTTTAATTTTTTGAAGATCTAGAGTGGCATTATCCCTGAAACTGTTACCATGACACTTGCATAAACTGTATGCTTATTCCTTACCCGAAACTTACTAATCAAATAATGAGTTCTATTGTGTAATGTCTGCCGTAATACTGCATGGAGCAATAGAGACATGACACTATATTAAGTATGTGCAAACTTCAAAACATTGAACACGAAAATGCTTCGGGGAAAGTAGCCATGGAACCAGTTTTGAGCATCGAAAAGGCAAGTCATATTTAATGTGTTTCGCAAGTCATATTTAATGTGAACTATTATAAATTGTTGGTTTTTTACATCAGTATCTTGTATTGATTTTTAAATTCATTTAAGTACAATTAAAAAAGTATTATAAATGCATATATATACACTGAAAAAAATACAGAAGCGACATTGTCTAAATCAGACAGATTTTGTCTGATTTAGACAATGAATTAGACAAAGAATCAGACAATGCATTGTCTAAAATCGACGAAAACTGTCTGGATTAGACAATTGATTGTCTGATACAGACAACGTCTTTTTTCAGTTTACTTATTAACAATTATGCAATAATTATTACTTTTAATTGCGGAATTATAATACGACACGAGGGATTCTTCCCCCGGCTCTTCGCTCCTTCCCATTATCCTATATTGCAACATAGAGTTCTATATTGCAATATAAAGTGTAAAGAACATATACTGGAAGGTAGGAACGTTTGGCCGAGATGAATCCAATATCCAATCGTAACAATCGATTTGGAAGGGCCCAATGTTGGCTCTTAAGGTTGACCAAATGTTGACCACCACCCGTAGAGAATGTTGGGCTAGCATAGGCTGCTAATTCGGAACAACGTTGGCGATTGTGGACCAATTTTTTTTGCCAAAAATAATCTGTCGTTTTATATTATATTATATTATAATAAAATAACATATTTATTATGTTATGCATTGTCCGTAATTATTTGAACTTTTTTATTTATTATTTATTACAGAAAATTTGAAGTGTTTCAAGATCTCTTGTCCCTTAGAATATGGAAACTCAACCTTACCTCTGAGCCACGTAGTATCTTACTCAACACGTGTTTCTTTCAGCACTTGTTGTGCTACTGTTAAACGACTCAACCAGACTGCGGCCAGTCCAGATATGTTATCGTTTTACTTTTCTTGCCAAAGTTGTGCACCAGTATTGGCACAAGTCTAGATTTACCCTGGTATACCAACGTTGTCAGACTTGTTTACTACTGTTAAGCTACTGGTACCAGTTGTCATCCAGACTAGGACCAGTGCAGATATATTACTGTCTTACTGTCCTTGCCAAACTAGTGTACCGGTATTGGCGCAATTCTGGCTTTACTCTGGTACACCAACGTTGTCAGCTTGTTATACTACTGTTAAACGACTGGTACCAGTTGTCAGCCAGACTATGACCAGTATTAGTGTGTTATCGTTTTTTTTATTGTTCTTGCCTCACTTGTGTACCAGCACTGGCGCAAGTCTGTATTGACTCCGGTATAACAACGCTCTCAGACTTATTATCCACGGAGAAAAAAATTTCTGGTAAACACCATTCCGGTCAGCCCAAGCAGTTTTTATAGTAACCATTACCAGAATTTTGTAACGAGTACTAAAATTTTGGAACTGGTTACTGTAAAACATGATTGGGACGTTGACCTTTTTTCAGGGAACGCGTGAGAAAAAATCCGTGTGCAACTTGGGAGGAAAGCTGATGAACTCCGAAGAGTGGAAAAAATCTTTCTTGTAAAAATGTAAAAATTCATTTATCTGTAAATAGAACTTTCCGAACCAATTACTTCTTCGGTATATTTATTTACGGTTCATCGACAAACTTCTAAACGACTCTAGTTCTTCTTTTAATGCTTTTTGTACACAATAATACGATAGATTTAATTCCTTCGAAATTTCCCGAATGCTTGCTTCAGGGTTTTCATTTGCAGCGTCCACAACTTTGTTCTTATTTTCTTCGGTGCATACAGTTTTACGTCGTCCTGCATTTGTTCGTTTAACCTGTAGAAGAAATTAAAATCACAATTACAAATAAAGGAATTAAAACTGGAATTGCAGGAGATGTTCAAATGATAAAATGTTGTAATCATTGGTAAAACTAAAGTGAACTAATTTTCTACAATATCAACTGTAAAATATTGCAAAGCTAATCTTGCGTTCTAAACTTGATTGCTACTCCGTACGGGGATAAATACGTCGGTGAATTGGATTGCGTTGCGTTAAAAATAGATGTGTCATGGAGATTAATTAAATGAAATTTTTATTAAATAAATTTTTTGACAACTGTGACATTTTATACTTCCTTCGTAATATAATTTTTATTATGTAACCTCACATGACAATCTAAATGCCAGAAATCGCCGGAGAATTCATGAGATTTTTTCACAGGTCTCGTAGTGAGTCTTACGACCTCACTAATGTGATGTAACTAAAATATTCCTGCTCTTCTAAAATATTTTCGTGAGTGCTTCCCCAAATTGTGTCTCTTTGAACTAACCATTACGTTTCCAGTAGCATCAAATCGGTTTGATAATCGTTCAAAATTTCGTTGTCTTGGTTTATTTTGGCGATCGGGATATCTAGCTGCGTAAATTCTTACTGCTTCATTAGCGTTACCTCGTACCTCATTGAAAATGCTAAGCATATCGGTGTATTCCTCTTTCGAATATCGAACCATTTACAAGCCTACATTTGACAATGAAAACTCGTTAGAAATTTCATTATCGGCAAGAATCTTTGCTTTCAAACTAGAATTATAAATATTGAAAAAACAAAAATTATTAAAAATAAGGTCAATTATAAACGTAGAAAGCGGGTTCCAAAGGAAAAAATAAGCTGAACTTGAAAACGATCGGGCCAATATTGAATCGTCACAATGTTTCCCTATTAGAAATTACATGATGAACATATTGATTCATATTAATTCATACAAAAACTACATTTTGGTATACATTTTTATAAAAACGTATGCCATAATACAGTAACATAAAACTGTATTTCATGCTGCTGGCATGAAAGTGAAAAATTTTCATAACTGACCTTCTGAATCTTATATATGAATCTTATATATATTTATTCGGTCTTTGAGGATATTTTGTCAGAATTATTAAAATTTTAACTGAAAACAAAAACTTAACTTATTAGGTTTAAAAAGATTTTCTAAAGAAGTGACAGAGAGACCAAAATTACCTTCAGCTTTCACTATCAAATTGATAATTAGGATAAGTCCTACACTCGTTATGACACGACAAACACGATGCAGGTGAAACAATTTGAATGATAGCAAGTCTTAGCACATCAATCTGTGTTATTTTTGTTTCAATCTGTCACAATGTGAACATAGCCAACATAGATTGTTTGGAAAGTTCTGTGGAATAACTTTGTATTAATTTCATTTAAATTGGATTAATACTTTATTTTATGTTGGTGACATAGCGAGTTTGTATCCCTTTTTTATTATTAATGCAGAGCAGATGGAAATAAAATGGATAAAATACGTATTTTTTCATAAGCATGATTTGACATTTAATTATTTTATTAGTTTTGTTAGTTTAAATAATCAAACAGTCAGGGAAAATAACAAAATCTATGATAGAACATTGCATATATTCAGTTCTTTATTTTAACGGAATTAAATTATATACATTTTTGTTACATCACAGTATCTAAATTACATTTTTCTCCTGAAATTTCATAAGTAATGTTGTACAAAAAATTGAATGTCTCAAATTGGCGTGTGACATACGATGTAATATTTAATGTGTAATTTTATGTACAATATTACATAACAATAATTTTTCAATAGGATTTTATGTACGAAAATTACATATTTGCATTCTACATTAACTCATAAACATTGAGTTAAATTTGTACTAAGAAGTAAAGTACTAAGAAGTAAAAGTATCGTTTCCACGATGTATATTGGGAAGATCTTAGCGGAACAAAAATATTACAAAATGTACATATTTACAATACTATTTCCATATGTTCACTCTTATAAATACCCCAGTTCCATATTGTTACAATAATATTCACGTTGTCTCAAAATGAAAACTGAGTGATCCGAAAGATACCTTGTTCTCGCGAAAAGGTTTCGTTTGTCACAACAATACATTTTTAAGAGTGTTACCATGCAATATCGAACTGATTTTCTAATGGTTTGTGTCCACCAAAATTTATCTACACTGAAACTGTACAGGGGAGAAATTTACAAAAAATATTGTACATTTACAAACTAATGTAGAAAACTAAACTGAACTACAAAATATGAATATCCAAATTGAAATTATCTTGATTACTAATGCCAACACCATGTTGCTAATCACTGACCGACACCGAATAGATATGTACTTAACTAGTCATCACATCATTTTCTTCTTATTCAATGACTTTCTATACTGAAGATGTTTGAAATTTGCAAATGCATATTACTTAATGAGTTAATGTAATGAATAGCTATTGCAATGCCTATATTTACGGAGAAATTCAATTAGCGCACTCGAGTGCACTTACGCCATTAATCCTTTTAGACATTTTCAGTAAAATCTGATTAAACTGAACTTGATTCTTGATTTCTCTAAATTAAAATACATTTTGTTGAAAGTAAATTAATTTGTTTTCAAAATGAATGGCGGGCACGTGTACAAAAAATAGTAATTTGAGTTCCACGTGCACCAAAATTGTTACTCATTTCCAGACTAAAACTTCAGGACTAAGTCTTCATTACCGACCAGAAAAATAATAATTTATTTCTCATTGCCCACTTGATTACCATCATCCAGCTCCTCTTCCTGAACTAAAGCTTTTAAAACTCTATTTTACACCTCTATTTAAACTCCCACGATTCATTACGCCTGAAAAATGTGTCCCGATATGCTAAAATCTCTCGCTCCCGAAGCGTTTTGACTATCAGCCCCAAGATGTAATCTTGAACTTCCATCGAATCCAACTTGACTTGCTGCTCGTTGCACGAACGCCTTGCTTTCCTGGATCACACTGCTGCTATGTCCCCCCATCTGACTTCCTAAACTCAGTCCCATTATCACCGGAGCCACTGCCGGGTCTCCAGCTGTGTGGCTCTGCTGGTAATACAGACCCACAGCACCCTGACCAATTGTGGCCTGAAACCCGCCATTACTGTTGTAATTCGCTTTGCACTTCTTCTCATGAACGAACAGACTCCCGGAGTGACTGTACGCAGTGCCGCACAATTTACATGCATAGGGCTTTTCCCCAGTATGCGTGAACCTATGTTCCTTCAAGTACTTCAGTCTCCGGAAAGATTTACCACAGGTTTTGCAGTGGTAATTTGCCTCGCCAGTATGCGTGGTGATGTGTGCCTTTAGGGTGCAAGATTTGGCAAACGCTGCGCTGCAGAAGTGGCAAATGAACGGTCTATCCCCAGTGTGGGTTCTTTCGTGGTTGATACAATTCGAATTCGAAGTGAATCCGCGGCCACAGTATTTGCATACGTGGGGTTTGTACCCCGTGTGGGTTCGCATGTGGAACATCAGTCCAGTATTCTGACGGAAGGTCTTGCTGCAGATGTGGCACAAGAACCTCTTGAAAGAGGAGTCCAGCTGCTCCTTCGCCTTCTCGTGGATCTTCTGGTGCTTCTCTAGTCTAGTCTCCTTTTCAAACGATTTGTCGCATTGCTTGCAGGAATAGGGTTTGGCCTTCTCGGTCTTTGATTTGGGTTTGTCCGTGCACTCGCAGGCTTTCTGGTCTTTGTCCGTTGGAGGTTCCTCGTGAACAGTCGTTCGGTGTTTTGTCAAAGACCTTCGGGAGACGTACGTCTTGCCGCAGTGCTCGCAGGAGAAGTCCTTGCTTTCGTTGTCGGAGTCCAGCTCCTCTCGGATCCACTTGTTGATCAACTTCAGGGCCACTTTGTCATCGTTAGGCTTATCGATTGACAGGGGATCTGGAAGAGCTTCTTTCAGGTTGCCTGGCTTTTGTCTGGAAAATTGCATTGAATGCGATTAGATGTAGTAGAAATCTTGCTAAAGGTAATTAGGAAGATTTCTACTACTATTAGAAGGAATTGAATCCTAGCTTTGTCTAGGATAATTACTGTTCTAGCCTAGTTGAGAAGTAGGTCATTAGTGTAGTCGAAGTATAGGTCTAGTTGTGTCTAAAACAATTTTTGAACGGGGATCTCACCTGACAATTCTGGTCAAGCCATCATCACACGAGGAATGGGCCTTGTCTGAATCCTTCTTCGATTCGCAATCTACGTTAGAATCGAAAAACTCTTCTTTGACAACGACATTTGTGTTACTGAAATTCAAGTGATCCGATTCCCCAGAAGCAAATACAGATTTTCTCTTCTTGTCGTCACTTACGCCATCTGCCATCTTCCTTTTGAGTCTCATCTCTTTCAAGATAGACAACACCTCATTGGGATTCGCTTTCTTATGTACATTCAAGTGCCTGACCATGGTGTCCACCTTTCGAAACACTTTGTCGCAAATCTGGCACCTGGCTGACTCGGTTTTGGCTTTGCTCTCATGTACTTTCTCGTGACTCAACAAATTTTCGTATTTAGGGAATTGTTTGTCACAGTACGAGCAACGAAATTGTTCTACTTGAGCGCCATTCATATCCGTAGACTGAACGTAATGCGATCTATTGACACTGGTGGCTTCGTCTTCGCAATCAGAACCGTTCGTTGATTTTCTTCGTTTGATCGAAACCTCGGATTTTGTTGTTGAACTTTTTTTTAGGTACTGTCTCTGACGCTCCCTGTGGTTTTTCATGTTCTCAATTGAAGTTACCCTTTTAAAAACTGAGGCCCGCTTGACTTTTAAAAATTCCTTGGATGGCAGGCTTTCGTTCTTTATTTTATTTTCTTTCATAAAGGCTTGATCGTTGCTACAATAAATGCTATCAGGAATCGAGTTACATTGTTCGATATCGACGTTTTCGGTATCATTAAAAACATTGTTTTCTTCCTTCTGTATTTCGTTTAATTTTCTATTTTCCACGAGAATAGTCGATAAGTCGTTCAGATTTGTTTGGCAGCCTTTTTCCTAAAAGTAGTATATATATTCTTAATTGAGATGAATTATTGGGTAGTATACTTCAATTATTAGAGAATTTCATCAGTAATTAAACGCGAAGAATTTTATGTGGATTTTAATTATAATATGAGATTTTTGCGTACAATTTAATTACAGTCGCTTGGCACAGTTCATTGAATGAATTTCTATTTTAGGCCAAATTGATTTTACTCGGAGAATACAATATTTGTTTGAAATAGAATTCACATGTGTATTCGAATCTATTGAATTATTAATGTGAATGGAATACATAATTAATATTTATTCAATCTTTCTCTTAACAAGTAATTATTGTTTGAAAAAAAAATTAATTTGTCCATTGAAATAGTTTTGTATATTTCTATTAAAATACATATTCTGGGTGCCTTAGTCGTAACTGCATTCCAACCGTCTTGTACGTGCATGTTTGCAATAAACTTGAATATTTTAACAAATTACTTACCCTTCGCTCGACTGTTGAAAACATTCTATACACTTTTTCCGTTAAGCCTAAAATCTCTCTCAATCGTTTATCCGCACTTTGACACTGCATTCGAAATTTATGGACAGAATCGATTTTCGAAATGCATTGAAAGCAAATTTTATTAGGAAGACCATCATTTTCCAAAATCTGCAAGCAAAAAATATATTATCAGAAGATTATACGTTATATTTCAGATATATATTACAAAATACTCCTGAGATATGCCAGGAATTCGTCTATATTTTGCAATTATAAATAATAATGTTGAGTTCATTTTATTTCTCAAATATTCAAAAGATTTCGTCCAAATATGTAATTTCAGTGAAATATTATTACCGGAATGTCCCCGAAATCGTTTTTGATGTTCCACTTTTATACAAGAATATTACAAAAATATTCTATCTAAGTTCAAGTAAAAATAAGTCAAATTCTTTTCAACATACAGTAAATTTAAAATTGTATTGCCATACAAATATTGCAAAAAATCTTCCAGTACGCAAAAATAAGTTGAACATGACAAATTCAAAAACTTTCTAATTAACTTTGCGAACAAATACCATCAAAATACTGTCCCGCTAAATTTAATCGAGTTACAGCGAAATATTCTGCACATCAGTTATTGGAAAGTGACTCAAATTCATCGAATTTTTGCGATTTCTAATTTCATCAAATTATCTCCCATACCTCTATGCCGCCGTAGAAAATTAACTTTTGCAACAAACTGAGGCTGCTTTTGTCGCTGAAAATGTTCTGACCACTTTGGTCGTTCAACAGACAGATGCGACACAGCTTCGCCGTCTCATCCGGCAAGCAAAATTTCTCGACCTCGACGTTCATCTCGCCGAGGCGCTTTCGATTTTCGAAATCGAAAAACCGCAATCAGTTCCACCGTGAAATTAACCGATTTTGACCGCGTCACAAAGCACATTGAAGAAACCGCGGACGACTCGAAGGGGACCGAAATGGCACCGTTTCATTGACAGGAATATCGGTGATCAACAAAAGTGGAACTATTAACCTGGGACCAAACAATATGCGAATGATATTTAGGTTGCGCGGAGTCAAGGATGGGTCGATTTAGTCATACGAGTTTTTTAGCCGAGAGCGCGGAGGTCGAGGGAAGAGCGATCTGAATGGAAGGTGCCGATGGATCTGCGATGCCATTGGTCGACGAGAACGTCGAATTGAGAAAGCGGATTCGTCGGAGTGCGAAGTATTACACTTTTCGTACCTCCGAATCTTACTCATCATGTCGGATGATTTGAATAAAGTGTTCGACGATGACTTATGCGTATTCAAAATTGAGAGAGATAGGTGAAAATTGGAAAACGAATTTCACGAGTTTCACAAGGTGTTTCATAAAGTTTGATTAAATTTTTTATTACGAGTAAAATATTTGGAAGAGTAAACCAATCGGGTTAATTGGAAAGTGGAATTTGGAGGGACTTTTTTGGTGGGTTTTTGTTTAATGAAAAAGAGATCTGAAATGTATTATTTTTGCAAAAATGAACGTCGTTTATTGTAATGTTTATACGTTTTATTGTAATGTTTATACGTGTTATTCTAATGGTAGAAGATTTCAGTACAAAGTTTTCCTTCAGGTTGATCACTGAAAGTTTTGTTTGTCTCAGTAGATGTTATATTATTAATAGAAGTTTCATATCAGTTGGTAAATTCTAGAGGTTTAAGAAATAGGTTTAAATTGTATTTAAAATTATTTCTTAAAAGTACTTCTACATGTATCCAGAGAAATAATTTATTACAGGCGAATAAACTTATTTGATTGTGAATAAGTTATTTCGTTGCATTTGCACTAAATGATGTGCAAGAAGTTTGCAACGATTAAATTCGCACGAATTTGAACTTAGAAAAATTTCTGGGTTGAAAATTTTGTTTTTCAGTTCAGGTAAATAAAAGCCAGAATACGTTTTAAAACTTAAAAATGATTGCCAAATTTGGAATAGAAATGAATAGAAAAGAATTGGATTTGTAGCCAAATTCGGCATTCATTAGAATTAAATGGAATTCATTTTTCGTTTTTGAATGTTAGAAATAGTTTAATCAATTCCAATTGGGGAATTCAAAGTTAACTTTTCAAAATGTCATCCTAACTGGAATTGAAATGAATAGAAAAGAATTCATTTTGTCAGTTTGAATTCAGATTTCGGAATTGAACAGAAATGAATTCTTTCTGAAGAATTCAAAATTGCTCGTTTGAAACATTGAGAAATCGCTGGAATAGAAACGAATAGAAAAGAATTGAAAATAAAAATATGAATGCCGAATCTTTCCCAAAAGGAATTCAATTTATATTTTTCAATACTTTGTATTCTTTTCTATTCATTATTTTTTGATGGGTACTTTAATTTTACAATGCCGGGATACGTTAACGAAAAATAAATGCGTTAACGTATTAAAGCTACTTTAATTTTACAATACCGGAGACCGTTAACGGAAAATAAATGCGTTGACGTATTAACGGTACTTTAATTTTACAGTACCGGAGTACGTTAACGGAAAATAAATGCGTTAACGTATTAACGGTACTTTAATTTTACAGTACCGGAGTACGTTAACGGGAAATAAATGCGTTAACGTATTAACGGTACTTTAATTTTACAATACCGAAATACGTTAACGGAAAATAAATGCGTTAACGTATGAACGGTACTTTAATTTTACAATACCGAAATACGTTAACAGAAAATAAATGCGTTAACGTATGAACGGTACTTTAATTTTACGATACCGGAGTATGTTAACGGAAAATAAATGCGTTAACGTTTTAACGGTACTTTAATTTTACAATACCGAAATACGTTAACGGAAAATAAATGCGTTTACGTATGAACGGTACTTTAATTTTACGATACCGGAGTACGTTAACGGAAAATAAATGCGTTAACTTATTAACGGTATTTTAATTTTACAATGCCGTGATACGTTAACGGAAAATAAATGCGTTAACGTAATAACGGTACTTTAATTTTACGATACCGGAGTACGTTAACGGAAAATAAATGCGTTAACGTATTAACGGTATTTTAATTTTACAATGCCGTGATACGTTAACGTGTTAACGGTACTTTAATTTTACGATACCGGAGTACGTTAACGGAAAATAAATGCGTTAACGTATGAACGGTACTTTAATTTTACAATACCGGAGTACGTGAACGGAAAATAAATGCGTTAACGTAATAACGGTACTTTAATTTTACAATACCGGAGCACGTTAACGTATTAATGTTAACGTACGAGATGTATTTCAATTTAAAATTGCCTCCATTCCGTCCAAGCATTCGTGTGTTCCTAAAGACACACTCCTGACTCGGCCGGAATGCGGCGTTGCCATTTCGCCATTCGCGTAAATGAGCCATTCGCGTAAATGAACCCTTCCCCGTTTTCGAAGTGGGAAAACAATCGCGGTACATTAATAAACAAAATGTATTGATTGTAGACTTTTCTTTCTATCAGCCTAACATTGTCCCACATTCTGAGAATGTTTTAAAATAATTGTTTATTAGAAATTAGATATTTTGTGTGTAATA
>JABFPB010002513.1:0-19905 GCA_022817645.1 Ceratoteleas bidentatus
CAATTAACTCAAATTTGACAAAAATAATTTAAAAAAATCATTTTTCAAAAATGTTACATTGGGTTAACCCATTGTGAATGGACTAGTCAAGTGGCAATATGAGACCTCTAGTAAATGGACAAATTTAGCATTGACATTGATATAATGTGTCCAACAAAAATGTGTATTTTTGTAACAAAAGTTAAAAGTTTAAAAGTAATCTAAAAATAACATGAACTGGAATTGAAGCAACTCTTTATCCAAATTGGTATTGAAACCCTACACCCTTTCAACTCCTACATCCATCATCACTTCTTTTAACTCCCAAACTTTGCTCAGTCAAAGATGGCGCTAGTTCTACTCCTATTCTTAGCTTTTAATGTTTACATCCCCCTCCTAACTTTTGATTGTTCCATGAGGGGACACATATTCTGCTTGAATAACCCATCAACAAACTAACCACAACTTTGTCCCCAGAACACCGAGCACAAGCACCGAACGCAGGTGTGGGTGATGCGAGTGACCGAGGAGCTGCCCGAGTGGGAGGACTCTCGTGCCATTGGTCGCAAACGCAAGTGGTTCAAGATCTCGGACGCTCTGATGCAGCTGGCCCAGCACAAGCCCATCCAGCGGACCTACTTGCACTGTCTCTACAAGACGAACCCGCGACACAACAACCAGAGCCTCGGTGCCACGCACCACAACCACAGCCCCACGGCAGCCTCCATCTCACTCATGAACAACGCCACCAACAGTCCACACCTGAACAATCTCAGTTAATGAAACATCGACGGCGCGACCCTGGGATTCGTGGCCGAGGAACCCGCAGGCCGACTCATCTCAACAAGCGACATCACACATGAAAAAGCCAACATCGACTTTCGAGATTTGCGCTGCAGTTCCGCCACCCATCCCGACCCCTACCCCTACCCCCATCTCCAATGATTATTATCGCTGTATTTTATACATGTAACTATCTGGATTATAATATGAATGATGAATAATGGATTGCTATATATAATAAACTGATCCAGAAAAGGGGACAGTTTTGTGTACTTTCGATCCCGTCGCTCACAGGACCGATTCTGAATCGTTTCCAGGGGGAGCCAGCAGAGGGCGCTGCAAGCACTTTGGGGCAATGGAACCGGTCCGTTGTATCTAATACGGAGGACGGGGAAATGCGAAAAACAACATTTCTATGGATTTCTGTGATTGGATGGTGACCAATGTTAGGGTTGTGAGAAGGTTTAATTGAAATAAGGGATATTTGGAATAAAGGTCAATTTACAGACGCCAGACTCGCTGTTGTTTTATTATGATTTCCAGTTTTGTTTTGTTTGTTTGTTTTTTGAAGTTAAAGGATGTTGTTTTGGGAGGTAGTATTGCAGTTGGGACCTCTGTTTACTACATCTTTGGGACCCGTTGACTACATCCTTTTTAGTTTGATAGATAATTTCGTTTTTTCAGCGGATATATGAAAAATATCCATATATAAGATGTATGAGTAACCTTTTATAGAGTTTCAAATTTTGCAATATTTCTGCGAAAATAGCTGGATGTTTTCAATTACTTTAGAAAATAATAAACTTAATGTATTTTACAATTTCAAAGTAACCTACAGCATGTTCTACACGTATAAATTATTCTATTGATTTTTCTTCCAAAAGCATCAGGTTTCAACTTAATGTTTTTGGTCCACTGCAAGACAAATTTAGTAAACGGGTTAAAAATAGTTATGGATATTTGTGCCTATGGGTTTTTTGGCGTCTAAGTGTCGAATTTTTCATTGAATTTTATCAGCAAAACTTCTAAATGAGTAATACTTGTAAAATGTAATAGAATCTAAAGGGATATCTGAATTGAAAAAAATTGTTTATTGAAGTTACAAAGGTAATTCATTTAATTTGTAAGTCCATATAAATTAGATTAACTTATGCAAGTATTTACACAAGGAATATAGTTTTTGATACAAAATTCAATAGAAAAATATACTCTTGAGTCTCAGAGGTGCAAATAGTAATATAGAATATAATAGATGTAATAGTATCTATAAAAATTTTTTCACGGGATTAATTGCCAATGTCTGAAAGGTAATGTTTTCTATTGTTTTCATTTTTCTCTTATTTTATTAATAATTTAATTAATTCTATTAGACTATATTTAATTATATGTGCTTCATGTTAAAACAATAACATTTTTATTTAAGAAATTGTGAATGAAATTAAACGTTGATGAAATTGTGCTTTTAATGGTTAATTATAAATAACGTTAATCTTTGAACTTAAGGAAGAAATTAATAAAAGAAATATAAAAGGAATTCAGTTGAACTTATCTTGCTGCAGACAGGTTTCTCTGAAATAATTTGAGTGCAGCAGCAATATAGAAGTTCTATATTAAATTTTACACCTTTTAACAATTATTATTTGAGCTCAACATCGTGTTTTTGGTATCACTCAAAGGGCAGTTTTTAATTAAAAATAGCCGATCAATATATACATATATCGGTAAATTAAAAACTTACTAAAACAGTTTTTATCCATATATATCTTTAGATGAATATTAAAAAAATGATTATATTATATTTTATTTTATTCAACAAAAGAACAAAATATCATTCCAGCCATTTTCACCTAAAAATATAATGCTGTATCATTGTAAAAACTTTTATGAAATCTGATTCTAGTTTCACATAATTGGATTTTAAATAATCACTCGTTGTTACAAACTTATAGTCGTTGACTCGTTACTGAGTTTATTGGGTCGAAAACGTGCATTAGAATGAACAAAGTTAGACCAATTATAATTGCAGATTGCGTTTTTTGCTAACAAGCTATCGAAGAGCATTTTTTAAAGTTTGAATAATCGACATTCGCTTTTTTGTTAGTGACTTCTAAAGTGCAGTACAAAATCATTTTTTTTTATTAAACTAAAATTATAAGCTAACGACTGAGTCACATATTTTAAGAAAGATTCTATTGTAATAATATCTTTATGTAAATAGTTCATTGCATTTTTTAAAACATTTCTTCAGCGTTAAATACATTTTTTTCAGCGTTAAATAAACTTGAATGGAGCAAACACAATGTTGGGCATTACATAAACGATTTATTGGGTTGTGCATATAAGTCACGTAGGCCACTCTTTATATATAAGGCATCGAGTTGAAATCAATGAATTACTCCCACCTATGCCCATCTTTCTGATTTAGTCCTCATTTCAAAAACTTGGCTACCACATTGATCTAAATGCGATCGAATGGTTCCATCATTTCTGTGCGAGTTTCATATTACAAATATTAATGTCATCAATCATTAAAGGAGTATATATATGAATCCGCATTCGAAACATTGTAGACACCCTGTATATTATTTGGGTATTTATTTCGTTCATTAAGAAATTCGATTTTTTGATCATGCATTGCAAAATTAATGTGCATTATTGTTAAGTAGCAAGATGACTGGGTTATTTTTATTTATGAAGTCATCTTATTACTAATTAATTAGTAATTGATGTTATAAAAGGACTCTAATTGATGGGTTGGGTTGGTATTACTGCACGAACAGGCCTGTGGAAACTTAGCTCGTTTCAGAATGTCAATTAATTTGAAACGTTTGATATAGAGTTTGAGAAATTGTTGACGATGTGTTACATGCAAAATTGGAGAACAGGTGCATGAAATGTGTTTATGCAATTTAGAGGCGTTAGTATAAACATTACGAAACTAACATTTGTTTAGCTTATTATTATAATTAGAGTACAGTTTTGCTAAAAAATATTAAGTAAATAAATTATAAATTATAAATTATTTATTAATTAAAATCAAATAAAATAAAGTAATATTTTCATCCTATATAAATATTTTTCTTTTTCATGCATTTTGATTTAAAAAAATGTCTGTAACAATTGACTACTAAATTGAATTGTAATTATAAGTTAAGAAGTAAATTGAAGAATTAAAAATTTTTCAAAGTGAACTCATATACCCAAACATAAACGTGGAAGAACAATAATGGTTATGTTAAATAAAAACAATGAAAACTTTTAAAACGACACTGTTTTAGATAAAATAAAATTAAGTCATAAAGAAATCTTACCTTTCGTTGTATCAGGCATCGAACATCGCAATAATCGTTGCATTTGCACAAAATCTTGATTTAATCCAGTGACACGATGTAACTTCCCAACCAGAATGACATCAACACTTGAAAACACTTGAATTGCTATCTAAACAAAGGACACTTTTATTGTTCAAAAACAGAAATCTTGAAGATAATTTTAAAAGTGACAAACTGAAATGTAAAAATTTTAAATAATAAGACTATAAATATTGAACAAAACTACTCGATAGATCTCTCTAACGAACAATGAATTTTTTACCGATCTTTACCAACGGAATTTTCAAATCCAATATGGCTGCGTTGATAGGTCGAACGGCAAAGTTTTGAAATAAGGAGGAAATACATTTTCAACTTGTAAATAAAGTCATATAAATCTATTAAAAAATATTTTGCAGTGTGTACCTCATAAAAGTGGACATAATTACTTACACATTCGTCAATGCAACAACAATGTGAAATGAATGGCGCTGTTGCGCATGCGCAAACGTTTATTGCGCCAATTAAAAGTATTTTGAACTGATCGTAAATGAAATCCAGATGTTTCTTCGTTTAAAATTGTGAGTAATCGAACTTAAATAATGTAGTCGGTTTTTGCTTTATCTCCGTTTTTTGGGGATGATAATTATATCTTAGAAATTAAATGAATGTATCAATAGCGGGCAATCTTAATTGAAGTAATTTAAGTAATAATCCAGTTATAAGAGAATACATTTTTTATATAAAATTGCAAATGGTTACAGCAAGCCACTAATTTACAAATTGTATTATTTATTTATTTACTTTATTTGCTTTGAATACTTTTATTAAAAAAAGAGTTAACTAATTTATGAAAATGGTTTTATTGGTTACTATATTAGTAAAATCAAATTCTGTTGCATAAATTTAAATTGATATATTATCTATGGATTGAAGTATTCGTACTTACCAACAGTTGGTCCATTTTTTGAAGATGTTAAATAGAGTCCTAATTTTATGAATTTTATTTATAAATTTTAAATAAAACTTCAATATAAAGTAGTAAACAAATAGTTTGAATATTCAAGGCATATTTTTTGATTTTATTAATGTCTAAAATCTTATTCAGAGTTATTTCTAATAACACATCTTCAGTCGGTAAAGCAGAACTTATCCTCATAAGGTAAAATCACAGGTCACTAATTGATCAATAAATACACGTTTGCGAATAATTTTCGTACAAAATTATTTATTTCTTCGTTTCAAAGAAAACTATTTTACACAAATTTACAGATCTTAATAAAGATATAAATAACCGAACTCTGCAAGCATTACTTCCAACGCCGTCAACAATAACTCCATCTATACATACACATACTGTACATCATAAATTACCAATCTACATCTGTCTTCTTATCAAATGGAAAATCGTACAAAACCTGCTCTTCGCGAACATTCTTAATTTTCAATTTTTCAAATCCCGGTTCTCAGGTGGAATGACAACTCTCTTTTAAATTATAAAAAATTGATCTATTTCTCTTAAAATCAACAGTTCAGGAACAGCGCCCAATTCGGGCTTACAATTTAGCGCAACTTTCTTAACTCTTGCTTCCCGCGAGCTTTTCCTTTCCACTCATCGACTCCGTAACGCAACCAACAACTAAACCAAACAATACAGTGAATCGCCGATCCCGTTCACCCGGAAGGAAAAAGCTCGCCTCCCCTTTTTGGTATCACTTCATTAATACTAACATCCTGACGCGTTGAGTATTGTCCGATGCAACGAGATAAATAAATTACAATCCTCGACCCTGTCGCGTCGCACGACGGCAAAACCGCGCTTTGCAAAAAACTCGGGCCAAGCGAACCTACATTTTCAACAGACTAGATACTGGCCACGACTTTGGAGTGTTGCGACGCGACACTGCCACACAATGGCAACACGAGACTCGATTTAAAACTAACTCCCCGAGGACCAGCCGGGACCAACAACAACTCCAACTTTTCCCAAAACAAATACTTCTCCGATTACCCGAGAATCCCAAAATTTTTAAATCACGTTTCATGGACATTTAACAATGTTTCTCCCACTCTTAGGGTCCCAGCGATCCTCGGTTGGAACGTCTTTTTGACGATTAAAAGCGCAACGTAAAATCCGGGACCGAACATTAAAAGGTGGCGCTTACAAAGCTAATTAAAACCGAATGAGGTGGCGCCCTCTTCGCGTATGGCAATGACATGGCACGTGTTACACCTTCGCCCTATCTCGTGCTACATTTTATGCGCCTTCGATAAAATACTCCACTGTTCCCTTTACAAAACATACATCTATACACCCCACGCTCTCCACTCACGGGGCACATCGTACAAAAATATAATACACCGAATTAAACGTCTATCTCTTAACGCAGTGCACCGGTGACCTTCACCCGCAGTGCACCCTGTCAACTTAACTCCGTAACTACCCTAGAGACATCTACACCCTACCGACGAAACAACGCCCTCTGGCGGCGTCGCGAGTAGTGTCATGTACGAGTTATTATCACATTGTTCTCTCCCTGATTGCAACTGCGAGCGCAAACCCCAGGATTCCTCCGCGTAGGTGGCGCTGGGAACGTCCATCGATCGGCCGTTGAAATCGGCAGGAATCCGATCTTTGTCGGGGTAACGCGAGGCGAATTCTAAAGAGCGCGTTGCATTGTGAAAAAGTGGCCCCACCGGTGCGCACTGAATGCGCCACGCGGATCCTTAGTTGGGGACCGTTGGCGGAGGGTTCAACCCCATTCTGAGGTGCACAAAAGTGCCTACCTATGGCGCACAATCGGCACAATGGGACCCCCTTCCCGTTCCGGCTTCCCTTTATTCGACCGTTGAGTCGGGGTTTCCAGGTTGGCGAGGGGTGCGTTCAGAGGTTGAGCCGGCGGAGGTTGCGCTTGCTCTGCCTGGAGCAGAGGACGAGGGGCTTGTTGCGATTCTTAGTCGGGGTGGCGAGGAGCGGGGTCTTGCAGGGACCGGCGTGCTTGTTGTACAGACACGTCGTGCAGAACTCCATGCCGCAAATGGCGCGCGAACAGACGGCCAGGTTCTTCTCGCTGTTCACGTGCGCGGGGAACGAACATTTGGGGCAGGAGAGAAGGTGCTCTGAAGGTCCCAGCGTTCGGCTTGCCTGCGACAAAAAGAGGGTGATTGATTAGATTGGTTTGGTGGGGGGATTTTGGGGGTTTTGTTTTTGTTTTTATTTTTGTTTGCTTGAAGATTCCAGGACTTTGGTTTGTTTATATGTTTTTATACAATTTATTGTAAAGTTGATTAGTAAGTTTGCTGTAAAGAGAGGGGAGGTTAATTAAATGGGTTCGATGATGGGTTTTTTGTTTTTGTTTTTTGTTTGTTTGAAGATTCCAGGGTTTTAGCTTGTTTAAACATTTTATTGTACAATTTATTAGTAAAAGTTTGCTGCAAAGAGAAACGATTAGATGATTTTGTTGTGAATTTTGTGGGTATTTTTTTAACTTTTTTATTGGATCATTTGTCCAATTTTAAAGTACGTAATAGATTTAATAAACTTTGATGAAGTAGAGTATGTCGGAGATTTTGAAGGCATTTGAAAATAGAAATGAAGTAAAAATCACGAATATAATGGAATGGAGAGAAAGGGTAAAAGGAAAGTAAAGATCATTCAAATTCAATGACCTCGTTATCAATGATGGAAGATAAAAGACAACTATTTCAATCAAATAAATCTACGCCGAGTTTTTCTCAATAGAGGACGACTTAAAAAAGTATAATGCAAAAGTGTCTTCATTCAGAGTTTATCATATGAACTACAAATGTCACATCATTCGACAAAGAATAACTACCGTTTTTTCGACACTTTGACATTAACCGTTTTGAAACCGTTAAAAGCCCGCATTGATTTTAAAGATATCCAATGGTGATGAGATATTCCTGTAGTTATACTTTGTGAAGAGGTCGAAAAGGTTCACTGGCGAGACTGTTTCTAAAAAAAAATGTTGCGAACCGTTTCTATTTTATTGGTGTATTTGATAAAAAATGAAACGAAATAACGGAACTGCGTATTAAAATCAAACGATCTAAAAGTAAATACAAATCTTTTCCTTTTATTACTGAACGATTATACTTTCTTATTGTTTTTATTAATATGACTTTTAATCAAACATAAGTTACAATTTGTGCAATTGTACATTGTTTACAATAAATTATTTTTTACAAAAATATTGTATGCGTCATTCTGTTATTAAAAAAATTCCCCATTCAAATGTTTTCAGATTCCATGGTGAAAATGACAATTTCTTACGACATTTCCCTCCAGAATAACAATGACATTTTATTCTCTCAAAATTAATTCATTTTCACTACGTATTTTTCGCTTGAAAACACCACAACTTCGAATCAGCCAAAAAGGTTCAAACTGAGATCAAATATGATCCCTCAAATTACCATTTCGTCTTCCTCGCTTGTTTAATTAAAGATTCCGTTTGAATCTTCCAGGAAGGAAGTTTACAATTCAGTAACACCGTTCAATTGGAGATAAGATAACGCGCGAAACAGCGCCGCGCGTGGCTCAACAATTTTTGTTTTTCGCTGAAAAATCCCGTGACGATACTTTCCAAATAAGATAAGATAAAATCAAGTATCCCCGCCGATTTTGCATAAAAATTGTTCCAGCGGCAATCACTCGCAGATCGTTTTACATTTTAATCACCTCCGTTCGGCGATTACATCTCGAGTCGTTTCTATTTCCAGGCGACAATTTCGCCAATTCCCGATTATTCCCCATAATGTCACATTCCGCGTTTGATTGTGTTTATCTATCTCCGAACTCGCCTCGTGTATCGGCACCGACAATGAATTAATCAGCGAAACTAGCCATTTAATTTGCATCCATTCTCGGGATGAAATCCATTCAGTTACGCGATAAGCCGAGTACCAACGCCAAAAAAGGCGGAACATTTTTGGCCGAAAAAGGGACAAAAAGGATTCCAGCTGGCGGCGCGGATTTGACGAATTTCGACTTGAGCACGAGGAATTTCTGGAAATTCCTGCGTCTGTCGAAAATCCGAAAACGAGCGTTGGGTTACGAGTTCAGGTGAAACCCAACGCGCCGGAAAAAATGTGTATGGGTCCGATTTGATCAGACGTTTTTTCGCCTCGCATCCCAGCGTGTAATCCGTTTTCCAGACTGTTTCTTGCCGCAATGCGATTGCGCAATTGAAAAAATTCTAAGGCGCTTTTCAGCCGGGAAATCCAATCAATCACGTGTAAAACACGTCCCAGGTGATTAGGGTCAAAAGTCATTTTGTCGGCTTTCATTTTTTCCGAGCAAGAAAATTGATTGCTTGTTAAATCTGAAGTGTACCTTTTTTGTTCAAACTTTTTTCTCTTTGCAAACGCGAGTTTTTCCCGCCAAAATTGCTCAATATTGATAAATGGGTTTCCCAATGCTTTCCCGGGGAATGTTTAAGTGGAGAGGAACAAGTTCAATAAATACGAAAGGTAACACGATACCTCGCGGCGCGGCGGTATAAATATTAATAAGTCCGTCGCCGCGGTTTGACGTTTGAAGTTGGTCAACAAATTGAACAAGACAGCGGCGGTGGATAAGGGTTCGATCGGCGGCGGAACACTACCGTTACGACATCAAATCTCGCGCCACTCGAGAGGACACATCTCTCTTGTGTGGCGCGCCTAGCAACCGAGCGCCCGGCGACCGGCAGACTTATTCCCGCCGATTATCGAATGATTCGTAGAACGGAAACCAAACTCACGCATTCGAATAACGCGCCACTGTTGGTCCCCGGATAAAACGTTTTCTCTTTTTTTTTAAGTAAAATATATAATTTTAATACCAAAACAAAAATAAAAAAAGGAATATTATGCTAAAAAATTTTTTTTTCAATATTTAATTGATATTTTAATAAATTTTGTAATCATTTTTTGTCAGTTTATGTATCAATTTTAATGTGATAAAAGAATAAACCACAAAACTAAAATAACTGTTTTAATTTAAATAAAAAATTATGTAAAAAAAAGTTGAGTTATCATTTAATTTACAATTCCTAAATATTAATTTCGAGAATTAACAAACATTTTTCTTTTAAATTCTTTTTTTAAATAATTGCACTGAAACATTTTTTGAATTATATTCAGATAGTTACTGAAAGTTAAAATTGACGCAAAGACGTGGATGAATGTTATGATGGAGAGAAATAGAACGAAAATATGAATGTAGATAAGGTCGAGAGTTGAGCGAAGGAAGTAAGAAGTAATCAAGTGCAGTTTGAACGATAAAGGGGCCATCGGCGGAACGACGTCCCGCGTTGTTTGGAATGTCAGATCCGGGCCTCGCGGACGTGACTGATGGTAAGAAAGGGCTGACGGACCGGCCGAACACGGAGAGCCGCGTTTTCGCCGGCGTGGTCCAGAAACCGCGCAAAAAAAGGACCGTGAACTGCCGACATCCGGCCGCTGCGCCCTCTTGCGGTTTCGCAGTGCAACGAACAAAGATCCTTGCGAACGTTCAAAACGAAACTTTCGGGCTCAAAACATGCCTTTCAATAGAAACCAAATATTGTTAAAATTTGAAAATTCTACTCATTATTAAATTTCATTGAAAGTTATTTAATAAAACTCCCCATTTCTTATAAAAATCCCATGATTTCCCATGAAAATTGAATTTAGTTTGCTCTTTTTTCTTATGGGAAATGATCTTCATTCCTCATTTTCCATGAAAATTTATTTCGTATTTTTTAGTAGTCTCTTAGAAAAAATTGAATGAAAATAGACAATTATTCAATTTTCATTTGATTGCAGTTTTTTAAGACAGATCATCATTTCTCATTTTGCTATGAAAAATCGAGCGAAGATTTTGACCTTTGCAGCCGCGTCGATTTGGCAAAGTGTCTCAAAAATAGAGTCCTCATAACCGTCGCTAAAATTCGAATATCTCATATCATCCAGTCACCGGGTGGCGCGCGCTCTCCGACGAGATCGCGATGTTTGATTGGCAGAGTCGTTAGCAGCGGGGGGCCTGAATGAGTTCGCGCGCATAAAGACCTTCGATTTGAAGAATTAACGTCGAAACACGAGACGCTGATCCTGATAATGGCGGCATTTGTCATGCAAATCACGAGACGCGGTACTGCACCTATGTTATCTGAATTCGGACGATTTGTCAGCCGCGCCTTCCGTGCGTTCGATCGGACCGCGATTTGGCCGAAATCGTCCGTGAAACGATCTCGGTGGGAAAGCTCGGATTCGGAGTGTCTCGGGGAGAATTGATCGATGCGCAACTGTTGGCAAATAGTGTCCGATGGGAGATTGTTTTGAGTAATTACCAGAGACAAGACTAAAGAGAAGAGGTCAAAACGATTTTTTACTCGTTACAAGAAACTGAGAAATTTAATATGAAATCTGGTTGTACTACTGGGATGAGGAGTAAGGAATTTTTCGAATGGAGTATAAACACGACCATGTTTGGAATATTTTTAAAAAGGTCTCCTTTTTTTGAAAAATTTAAGTTTTTTTGAAAATGTGTGATAGTTTTTGGGATATTTGAAACAGGGTCGTGTTTGTACTCAAATGAAAGGATTTCTCCTTCTCTACAAAATTCTGTAGACCAAAAATAAATATGATCATTTTTCATTTTCAAAAATCATTGAAAATGACTGTTTAAAAAACTAATCGACTTCTCTATTCCAAACAGAATTTCATCTAATTAATCCGATCTCTTAACAAATGTTACCACACATTTTAGACAGACTATTATTTCTCCAGAATGTCTCATTAACAACAGCTCAACCAAAACAGATAAAAAATGCTCATCAGACTGCTCTCGAGCAATGGTCCATAAATCGCGTCTCACAGCGCGTTTCTCTTCTTCAGTGCTCATCACGGGCTAATCCATTTAATCGCGCCTCACTCGAATCGTCATTAATTCCCAAGTAGACCGCGATTCGTGTTTCATTCTCGATTCGCATCCTTTCTTCCGATCGCCGTCGCGCGCGTCTCTCCGGCGACGGCTTAACATATTAAGGCGGCGTTTTATCCGGCGATATCAATGGGCCCGCGCGCCAAGTGCGCGACGTGATCGATCGGATTTGCATGCCGGCGGCCGAAAGGTCGCCGCGAATCCGACACCCCTAGGCCGGGTTGCGGCACCTTATAATCCACGCGAGAAAATAAAAAGCGTCCGCGCCATTTAGCCGCTACGTCTCGTCGAATGAATCAGTCGTTTTCGTAATTCGATCTCTCTATTAAACGTTTCGTGTCGGGTTACGCGATTTCATTCCGGCGAACCTAGTTCCAGCTTTGTCCGCGTTCACGCTACTTTGTTGGCTGTTGGTCAAATCTAAAGCAAAACGACGACACAAAGAAATGAATTATTAACAGTTACTGCACACACTTTTTTGTGCTTTTTTAAGGCGAAAAAATAAGAGAAAATGATGGAGATATAGATATGTTTCGATTTTGATGTTAGAATTGTTATAAAATTCTTATTTAATATTAATAAATATTAAAAAAATGTTTTTATACAAAAAACAAATTATTATTTTTTTTATCTACTTAATGCGAGTTTGGTGTTTTACCGAACACATATTCAGAATATTAATAATATTGATATATTGAAATAGTATATTTGTATACAATATTTAATAATTTGTAATTTTCCAGAAATGTTAAAATAATATTGTTTAAATATTTGTTAAATTTTCTCATAGGATTGTACAATATTAATCGTTAAATTCGCCATCGAATGAGCGAGAACGTGCACGTTTTCTGCGCCGAATCGAGATCCGCCGAAAAGACGCGGGAAGCGGCGTACCACGTGAATACACACGTCGGGCCGCAACGACGCACAAGTTTGTTTCGCGTGGCGAGAGAGGGATAACGCGACGTTAGAACAAAGACGCTTTGTCCATTCGACTATGAAACCACCGAAACCTGCACAAGTGTATCCCGCATAATTTATCATAATCATTCTCCCGTTTCGCCATCTCGAAATGTCCACCAAAAATCTTCTCTACAAAATTGTCTCTCTCAATTTTGTCATACATTTCATCATTTTTGCAAAAAATCCTGTTACATTGCAAAATTCGAGTAAAATTAACTGAAAATAAAATATCACTAAAATTACTGCAAAATTACAGTATGTTTTCAGTAAAATTACAATACTCGTAATAATATTACAGTACAAATTGTAATATTATGTGATTTTTTTATGTAATAGTACACATTTTCTCCGACTGTACATTACTGCAAATTGCGTGAATTTCGCAGTTTTGCACGAGACTGTTTTGGTCCGCGAGTCGGCCCAAAGTGGTCCAAACGCTGTTGCCGAGCGGGATCCGGCAGAACGCAGGATGGAACGTCAGATGTATCATTATCCCGGGCCTCACTGTTGCTATGCAATTAGAGCCCGTTAATCGGGGACCCCCGAAAGTCACGCGTGTGTGTGCGCGCGTGTTAGACGCGTCGGTGTGTTTGGAGTCGCTGACACAGGCAAGCGCGCCGCCCAGGACCGGACCGACGAGAAAAAACGGGAGAACCGCTCTCGGTCCGACCGACGAAGATGCCAATAACAACAACAACAGTCGCACGTGAACGCATTTTGCCCGCCATTTTCCGGGCTGTTGCGTTCTGCGAGTTACGATTGTCACGGACACACGAACACCTTTTTTTTCCAAAACGAATTCGCAAAGTGAAGATCTTTTTATGAACAGTATTTGGGAGTTAGAATGGTTGAAAAATTATGTTCGGTGACATTGAATAAAAAATGATTTGGAAAAATTAACATTGAATTTCAATTTGAAAAATGGAGTTTGTTTAAAATGGATTTAAACTAAGATTTAAAATGGATTTTTCTAGTTTAAAAAATTGAAAATAGACTGTTTCTTGTTTTTCATTGATTTCAGAGCCTTCAGTAATCATTAATAAGAATTTATTTTTGGATTATTGAATGGAATTATTTAATGAAAAAAGATGATACTACTTCAAGAATTTAAAATTATTATTGCAAAAATTTCTTAAAAAAATATAAAAACAATTGTAATCCTCTGAAGAACAACGTGGGGTGCGTTCAGAGATCATCGTTCCACCAGATTTATTAATTAGCTGTCCATTCCATGACACCCCCACCCCGATCGATCTCCCTCCCCTCCTCCCGTCGCAAGGCCGGCCAAAAACTGAGGTCGTCGCGTTGGTCTGGGCTTTGTTTGTCCTTGGGCCGGGTGCGACGCAATTCCGAGCCTTTCCTCTCTGTCAAACGGATCGGCCATTCTAATCGAACCTCAGTACCCAATACCTCTCCCCCTCCCATATAAAACGAAACGCATTTTCGCACTTGGTCCTGCTCATCGCAAATTTCACAAGTGATTCGCAGAAATTTGCATGACAAAGAGAGTGCGAGCTATCAGTTTGATGGCCTGTCAAGAGGTCAGGACTCTTTTTCGCCTCATTTCGGTCTCGCGCGCATAAAGGGCATTCCGGGCGATTGTGTCTCGGACGTCATTTTTGACGCTGCAGTGGGACGCGTTAATGGCGTCGTTTAATCGAGACGATTATCGTGACTCGCGAAGAAATGGGGCCGACGACTGGCAGATGCATTGGGGATATTGTCTGAATTGTAACGACTGAAAAGTTGAATTGAAAGCGAGATAAAGTTGTGTCAACTTTAATTTAGGTCCAGATGAAAAAGGGATTATGAACCACAGAGATTGTGGTTCACATATGGTTCATATATGTTGCTCATATATGGTAAAAAAAACTTCAACATATATATAAGTATGTTATCGTATATGTGGCTATGTAAAAAAACTATAGGTTAATTATTGAATTACTTTGGAATTACTTCATTTCTAAGATGGTTTAAGCCCGGTTTGTAGGTGTAGTCGTTACAACTACAAACTGGTTGGAGTTTAATCTCCTCAAAATTGCCACAATTGCTCTCAGGGTGCCCGAAAAAGGGGGCCGCCTGACGCCTGTCTATTATACATTATTCAGAGCGACGGCCGTGGCGCGGATCGTTGCGAATTCGGCACTATGCACCTCCAGCGGTTAGCAACAGGCGAGGCACGAAACTCGGAGGAAACGCGGACCACGATTCACAATGAACAATCGATGCCGAGGTCGAGGAGAGTTTCGGTGAAAGGGATATTTCGCGTGGATTATTTATGCGGTATATTGGACTGCACCATGAATCGGATCATAGATAATATGAATAAAAGAGGAGAGTTTGCATGAGAAAGCATCATGGATTTTGAAAATATTGAGTCTCAATATATGTGAAAGAACCATTCTGTATGGATCATTCAGATGTAAAATTAATGCAATAGTCATTCAATTGACTCAATAATAAAGATTGATATATTGAATGAAAAGTGAAGGATGATGATTTATGAGTGTCTAAAATATCTGACTCATTATTGAGTACAGTTTTGTTTCATTACTCATTTCTGATCATTATCCACCTATCAACCATTATCAATCATTAACCAATGCTTTTCCATCAGTACTTCTCATAACTATTAATCCTCCATCGATCATTTCTCACAATTTATCCCACAGAGCTCATTACTGATAAAACTGATATTCTAAGTCTTCTACTTTGAACTGTTCGAAGATCAATGAAATGGCTTTGACATCGAAATTTCTAAAGTTCATAAAAGTCCCACTCATTATCCATCATCCCTTCTCTTCAAACCTTCAATTTCCCTAACAAATTTCATGTCCTTAATGTCTCCCCATCCATATCAAATACCATTCCCCTGGTCCCTATCTCCTTCTCGAGCCATCATCGACACTCAATCCCAAATCCACGTCGCTCACTCCTCATTATCAATTCCCCATTGACCATCTATCACAGCTGACTCTGCGGAATTCCACGGAAACGAAAGCGATTCCGCGTGTACAAACAGCGGTCATCGTAGCCAAACGACATAAATTAGCCGAGTTGTCAGCCGCAAAGACACCGGCGTTTCGCACAAGCGGTGCTAACGAACCAGCGTGCATACCTCTCCGATTCTGCGAAGGACCCCGCCCCGCATCCGATTCTGTGTTTGGGTATTCAAATCGTCCGCGTTTTCGTTTGCGCCGAAATGTACTGTAATCTATGCCCGCTCTAAGACGACGGCGACGCGTGTGTGGCATACGCGGCCAATTTCGTGGGAATGCTCGCCGGGAGGCGACGCCGCATCTCTTTGACCAGCGATTAGCATTTTGTACCAACGGCCTCATGACTCGCAACCATTTTCGTCACGGTTCCGCAAAGTCCAAACAGTTTACCCTGAACTGCGCCTTCCTCCACGTGACGACTTATCTGAGGGAATCAGACAGTTTCATTCATAAAACTGAAGAAGAGTGTTGGTCGTGTTAGGAGGAATGTGGAGATGTCGAAATTTGGTTGGAGAACCAAATTTATTATAGTTACTTTATTTACAGCCAACTAGGAATGGTAACCATTGGTAAATTTTAGGAATTACCATGTGAATGGCAATGGTAACTAACTGGTAATAATTTCCAGTTTCCACTTTCTTTACTGAACTTGAAACATCTAGTTACTATCTACAGAAGTCATCAAAAAATCTAACACTGCTTATGACTTATGTTAAATATGTTCAACTTTGGATACATTCCTAAATTCCTTCTATCTACTTCCACTCCCAAAGTTCGCTGATCCAAAAAGCGGTAATCGCGCGATTTCGTAAATCACTCGTCTTTTTTCGTTCATCCCTGGAGATACGAATTAGCAATAATTAAGACGCGGTTTGTCCGTCGTTATCGCGCTTTGTCGGCTGCGCCGTCGTATCGCGCAATTACGCGCGAACGCCGTAAACACTGCTTGGCTCAGTCATCGCGGACATGAATGGATCGGAGGCGTCTACATTATCGCGCCGCGGAGACCCTGCTAACACGCGCGTCGGCTTCCGGCCGGTTTGTGAAATACGCCGCGATGTCTGTCAAAAACACGCCAAATTAAAGCGCCTTATCGCAGCCGACATTTCCCCATTAATTCGCAGTATTCTATGGCAAAAAGAAAAAACGCGATAAGCATTTACTTGCGAATTAAGTTAGGTACATTTAAGTTGGTACGGATTTGACCAAACATTACTACAGATAAATAAAAATCGAGATCGAAAGATGTCAATAAATAGATATCTAGTAAAATATGTTATGTAAAAGTTCCATATGCATTATGGTTAAACGAAAATAGGTAGACATGATGTAGAAAAATAATTTTTTTGATCCCATTTTATATATTTACTTTCCACAAGTATATTATATTTTGTTGGGTTTTGGTTGTTTCTGCCAATTTTTTGCAATTCAAGTTTCAATGTCGCGTTTCAAAGTCCGTTTTTTGTTGAAATGTTGGAAAAATTGAAATGGCTGGGAAATAGCCGAATCGTCTCGATAGAATTTAATGCTCTTGAGGTTAAAATGAAGCTAACGAGTTGCACTTCAAGTGGTATTAATTTGGTTTAATTTGAATCTGCCATTTTTTTTAAACGGCGGTCAAAGTTGAATCGAATTGCCAATTGCAACAACAAGCGCGTTGAAGGTACGTTGAAGCGATGCGGATCTATGGCGTAGTTAAAAATACCTAAAATTAATAGTAATAAATATTCTAAAAATTGCTATTTGAATAATACAGTAACGTTTTATTTGCGCCCTAACTAGCTTAAAAATTGCCTCTTCTTCTATTGCACAGTTTCCAACTCTTTTACATAATAAGAAAGCAACCGTAATAAGCATAACCGTTTTTGGCGCTGAAACGTAAACAACCAACGGAAATTCGTTCCACGCGCTACCAGAAACAACGGCCGGGCAAACACGTGGAATTATCTCGCGGATTTGCATAAGTTTGCCGACAAATTGGCCGCATCGACTGGCGAAGAATTCGCTCAGCCAACAGCGCATTTGAATGACAATGTCGCGCTCGCCCAGAAACCCGAAATTTCCCCGGCAAATTTGCCCAACTTATCTGCCACCGCGATCGCCACTATCACAATGTTTGCTCGAAGGGAGTGTCGGCTCGAATGCTTGTGTTTAAGGTGTAAGCATTCGCGGGGCAAACAGCGCCGCCGATAAGCCGCTTTTTCCTCTCGTTCACTCTTCGGCGGTACCAGAGGCTGGTGCGATTTTGCGGATCTGTCCTGTCGTCGATCGGACTCCCATTCGGAGGGTTTCCGCGCCATTAGGCGGGCGAGAGGATGCAAACGAGGTTCCGAGAAGAGACGCATGCAGTGTTACAGTTTGTCCCATTCATGATGCCGAGCGGCCGAGCGAATGAATGACCGGTCTCGCGAGTGACGTAAAAAAACGGCGCAGAGCTGCGGAGACGAGCCATCCGGGGTTTCCAGTTACTGCGGAAACTGGAAATCCGGGTTTCGTGTTGCGTCATGTTTCATTCCGTCTGCTTGAAATATTTCGGATCGATCTGAAGTAATCTTGAAATAAGGAAGGGTAGCTGAGAATTGAAGGTTTCCAAGATTCCTTCGATGAAATTGGCGCCAAAAATCTTTGGATGATAAAAATGGGAAATTTGGTTTTTCGAGTTTCATTCTGTTTGTTTGAAATGTTTTAGATCGATCTGATAGTTAATCTTGAAATAAGAGAGAACATTTGGGAACTGAAGGTTTTTCGAAGTGGACATTTTGAAATTGCTGCGAAAATGAGAATTCACTTTTTTTAGACGATATCTTAAGTAAAAAACATTTTCCTCTTGAAACTATCTCCCATCCTAAAAAATATGCTAACCCTGATGTTCTTCTCAAAAGACATAGGTTTCCGTTCCGTCGATCACTTCCCCCAAAACATTTCCGTCTTCGGCACCAAAATAAAACGTAAAAACCCGCCCTAAATAACCACGATCAAACAAACTCCCGTATTTTCCCCGAACCCTTGTTTATTTCCTGTCTCATCTCTTCCGGCTCTGCATCTTAAAAGGTAACTTCGCTAATCCTGGAAGAAAAAAAGTGCCATAAGTTAAAAAAAATAGAGAAACGAGAAGCAAAAAGACCGCAACCAGTTCCAGGTCTTAACGGCAAAAATGTGCAGATGACAGCGAATTAAATCGGCGTCGACTCTCACTTTCGCGATTCTGTTATCTTTAGCAGCGGAAGTCAGCTGTGCTTTGCATGTGGCGCGTTGCTGTGGTGGCCAGACGGTGCACTACAGCATGCTCCTTTTTTCTCACCCGTCCTTTCCCAAAGCTCGCGCCTTTTTTCGCCCGAACCAGATCACGCCCCGTGACGAGACAATATCGGCCATTTTTTCACGCTAACTCGCTCGATTAATTACGCCGACACTATGATAAATATTCGCTTGATTCAATCAATTCCAATAAACTCGCATTCTCTGGCCAAATTGCTGAGCGGAAAAATGACGTAATGGGTGATAACGATCTGATATTTGGAAGGGGGAGAAATTTGGGAGGAAGATTAATCATTTAGGATTAGTATGCTTTAAAGATAGTAAAAATGTTAGAGCATCGTATAAAATTTATTCCATTATTTTTCTTAACCTCAAAACTGAGTTCTTTCTCAATTTTGAGGTTAAGAAAAATTTAGCTTACAATCTGCACTTACACAATTTGTTAAAAATATATTTATCTATCTGAAGACATTTTCTGCTGATTACGAAATCTCGCTAAAATTAAATTTTTATTGAATCGAAACTAATTTTACGAATTAACGAATATTGCTTTTGGTGCAAACTTAACCTGTCTAGATCTTTCCTGAACCAGAATTGCCTTTTTCTAACCTATGCAATTCTCGTCTGGACGGAAATACGCCAGTATTTCGCGTCCACAAATAGACCCGACCTAGACAACTCTACC
>JABFPB010002514.1:0-19908 GCA_022817645.1 Ceratoteleas bidentatus
CATCTAAAATATGTATAATATACATCTTGTTCTATCGGGAGTATTTTTTATATAAAGTTATTGAAAGAAAGTTTATGAGTAAAAGTTGCATGGGACATTTGGAAAATGACTTACAAACAACGAGTATAAGTATCAAAACTAAATTGACATTATTTATATTTTTAATTGAAATGTCCCTATTTGTTGTTTACGATATAATTTTTTAGATAAAATATCCAGTTTGCCGCTAAGGAAATACTGTCGACAAAGGTAGTGGAAAATTTAGCTCGATTTGTTTTCGCGTTGACCGCTCGGGATTGACTTGTCGTTGATTTTGTGAATCGACAAATAAAGTTGAGATTATTATTGAAGAGAACTAGCAATCAGACGTTCTAGGGCTTCGTTACGAAATCAAGTATGGTCACGTGATCAAATTTCTTGGAAGAGAAGTTACGGAAATGGTAAATTGTTATATTGATTGAATGGAATTTCAAAATAAAGGACAGATCTATCACTTTTCATGTAAAGTTTTCTATCCTATTTTATGACTGTTTACGTTATACTATAGGAAAATAATGAAGTGCTAATGTGTTGCTAATAAATGTAATGTTGTAGTATTTATTAATATTTCTGTTCAAATGCTTGTAATTTACAAAAATTACAAACAAGTGAACAGAAGAATTTTCATTATAAATAGTGTTCCTTCTTCAGCTGACACAAGAACGAGTGGGAGAAATGCAGCATTCACTCTGAATGCTGTTTACTGAGTAAATTATTTTTTCGATCTTGAAGAAAAATGTTTCTTTCATTCACGGTTAGAGTGATCCCTTTTTATCCTTCTGCGTAACAATAACTTACAATTACAAAACAACGGGAAATAAACATATTACGCTGAAAAAATTAGGTTCATTGGAGCAAACAGTTTGGTTTATTCGATTCTGTTAAACCAAAAAGGTAGTTGGTTAGTTCGATCAAATATTTAATCCAGTCTAATAAATTCACTCGCATAGTGAACCTTTGTTTGAATATTATTACTATTCAATTGAAAGTTAACTGATCATATTACCCAGGTAAAATGAAAATATATGTCGCATATATATACATATATGTACATATTTGCGACATATATGTTCATTTTTACCTGGGTACTTATGTTCCTACTAACTAAGTTCCACTGATTTCTTATATTGTTGTTTCCTTGACTTACATCAAATTGGTTGAATCTACCCCATCTTTTCACATTCCAACCAAACTCTAGTCAAGCCAACCAAATATTTTTCCAAGTACACTCTAACTCCCCGAAATCTCGCATTAGAAACGCTGAAATATGATTGGTGATAACAAAAAATTGTCACTTAAACGGTTCTGCATTTGATATATGGCACGGTAATTTGACATCAACTTTTTCCCGCAGAAATAGTCGCCTGGAAATTGTATAAAGAAGTGCGGGTGATATCGAAACAGCTAAGAAAGATGAATTACCGGAGGCTTTGCATAGCAGTAATCGCATCTGCGAAACAAGACTTGTCTGTGCATGCCCCTGTGCTGCGCACCCTCTCTCGGCACAGTTCGGTGCCTCTTTGTCTCTGTCACTCACACGCTTACTTCAACAAGACAAGTAAGCACTGCGGGTTTAAAGTCCGTCCGCGGTGTTAATCGATATGGCCCATTTGCGGCAGTGCCCACACGCGGCTCGAATAAACGAACTTATTCGACCCTGCAAAATAATATTACGCGCCCCAATGAGTCCGATCAGCTTCCAGCATTGCATAAGCCGTCAACCGCAGGTAAGAGGGAAGTGTAATATCACGAAACCTTCGCAGTGTGGGTGCGCGCTGTACCTACGTGAATGCTCCTGTATTTGTAGTTCCAGACCGAAAAGCGCTATCAATTTATTCATCGATGGCAGTGCCAAACGCAAGAACAAAAAATCTCGAACGTTTAATTAATATGGATCTCGAGGCTTTTGCGTTTTTATAAATGGTAACGTTGATGGTTCGATTTTGCGAAACAAAATTTCACATGGAAAAATAAGCTCAAGAACCAACCTAAGAACATTATAACATATGTGTTCATTATAATAAACATTTCAGAAATATATCGCAGATTGAATTTTTTTAATTTAAGGGAACATTAACTGTCAACTTAAATAATGTAGGCAGGATGTCGACAAAAATTTCAGAAAATATTCTGGGTATGTAAATGAGATTTTTTTTGTTAGTGAGATATCAATATATCTGTTTGATGTGCCAGACATTATCGCTGGCGACATATACATGGTATAATATAAATTCGGTGAGATAAATCTGGGATATTGCGATTTTCACATAATAATGTTTCTCGAATATTCGAATAACTTTGAGAGAATTTTTAACTGATTTATTGGAGGATTATTACCGAGAAGGCAAATGAAGGGGATAATTTTTTAATTTGATAAAATAAAATAGAAGGGGTATCTTGTTGGATAAACGTTTGATTAGTATTAAACGTGACGTGAAAAAAGTTAGTTAAAAAGTTAATTTATCGGAAAAAAAGTTTCCAGGTAAATAATTTACGTTTCATTAAAAAAGTGAAGATTTTTTGTTTGAATTGCAGAAAAGGACTTTGACAGTGTGAAGTGGACGATAGTAGGTGTTTTTGAGTTAAAGTATAAAAGCTCTGTTACTAGCTTTAATGCCTGCTATTTAAACCCAAAATGCTTTACAGGCTTAAAAGAACGAGGCGTTACAGGTGAGCAGTCAAAGTGAAAATTTTACACGCACTCAAAACCCGCAAATTCTACATATAAAGAACTGAAATAAAAAAGTATTCTGTCTTTGACGAGCAGATTAAAAGGTTTGTTATAAACATAGTAACATAGAACGATTCTAAAAATTATGTCCGAATTACCATCGATAATAACTGAAAAGAAATCAAACTGAAATAATACCATGGGTTTAAATTTGCTTCGTACAAGTACACAGTGTAAAAAATGTTCTAGTTAAAGTGTAGTCAGAGCAAATGTAATCGTGAAATCGAGTAAAATTTACATTACGTCACTCATCCGATTGCAAACATAGTACAGGATCGCAGAAGAGTAAATGAACGTGAACTACATAACATCAGATTACGCTATCATTAAGAATAATTAAAATTATCTTCATTATTTTAAGTTACCAATGAAATAATTTATTACAGTCCAATGCAGTTACTGTAACCCCATTAGAACATATTGTTTTTAAAACGTTTTCAGAAGGTTACAAGTTTTACAAACGTTACAAATTTTACAAACGTATTTAAAAGGATCAAAACATTTTAAAAACGTCAAAATGTTCGCTTTTCAAAGTTTCTAAAACGGTCTTAAAACGTTTCGTGAAACGTTTTAAAAACGTTTTGAGTCGTTTGTAAAACTTTTTTAAAACGTGTTTAATAAAACGTTTTAAAACGTTTTAAGCTACTAAAACAATTATTTGTTGTTTGGTTTAAAAAACGTTTTAAAAACGTTTTACAAACGACCAAGACGTTTTAAAAACGATTCACGAAACGTTTTAAGAACGTTTTAGAAACTTTGAATAGCGAACATTTTGACGTTTTTTAAACTTTGAAAGACGTTTGTAAAACTTCTAGCGAAATTTTCTGCATACGTTTTCAAAAAGTTATGTTCTGATGGGGATAATTTGTTTATCACTAATTAAATATGTGCGTAACTCAACACGAATCTGTATTACATTGTACTTCCATTAAAAATGTCGTGTTAAACTAATAAATAAAATTAGCAGGCTTCGGTTAGTACGCCCGAAATAACATTAGCGTTTGTCGGATACGCGAAAGGCCGTGGTGGACTTTATCTCCGTCGCTGGCGAAACTTTAAGCGTGACAGCTGGATCTTTTGTTGGCGAAATGACGAATATTCATTGTTTTCGGAATCATGAGACGGCCACTGACCCGAAATACGTTTCCGCGGTATGGAATTTCGCGTTATTTGTTCCTTCCTTCTGGATAATAATAATCCAGTTTGGAAAGCCACGATAGGAATTCCTGTTGTTCGGCACTTACGCTTGCGAACTCTCGGCGAGCTGTGCGAATGAGTTCGACGAACTTCGCAAGTTAGTCGACAAAACTTCGCCCAACACTCAGGATTTCAATTCCATAGCTTTTCGATACAGTATATTCGACCGTCAAAAATGCTCATACTTTCTCTTTATATCATGCTCTCCCCACCATCGCACGCTATTATGATCTTTCGATAAAAAAAGTTCGGACGAAGTACTTTCCGAAAAGTTGCGATATAAGTTTGTCTATTAACACCATCTATTTTTATGTTGTATTTCCGATCATTTTTCAGATCCTGATGTTTGCAATGATCGAAACGTACGTCGATGTTGGTTCAATGTTATTTCTACTTTTGCAATTTTTTAAAGATACAATTTCTGCCTTCATTAAAATAGATACGAAATAAAGTAAGAATTGTCAAAATTATAGGCTAATGTAGGCTAGCTATGGGGAAAGACTGGAAATATCCATTTCAACTCCCATTACATACATCAAGTTTGGCCCCAGGTAGTTAAGTTTAAGTAGGCGTAATTGGCCCCATTAGGATTTCTGTGCACAGTATATAATGGGGTATTATAACCTGGACATGTGGTAAATATTATAACATCGCGATATGGAGTTTAGGGAAACATCAAATAGAACAAGGCCAATGGTTACTCTCGATTCATAAAAACTGAAATCCTGCTTGTATTCCTGTATCTTTCCAATATTCACGCGTTGATTTAAAAAAATTCAGCAAAAGTCAACTGAAAAATTTTACGTCGTATATAAAGAAAGTGTTCAATAACACTTTCTTTTATACGACGAGAAATATTGTTACATTGTAAAACCAGCTGTTTTACGCTATTAAACGTGCTATTAAACGAAAACACGTCGTTGCTATTTCTAAATTTATCGCACCTAACTTTTATAATGATTTAATAACATTTTCCTCTAAAGTGACGTTAATTTAAGCCGCAACACCGGAGTCACGTTCGAACAATACTTTTTCTCATTATGCCCCAATATTGTTAATAGACACCTAACAGCTTTTGAACATTATTTATTTGGGAAAACAAAACAATGCGCTATTCACCAACACGTACTTTAATTAACTTCCGCGTGCAGCAGAGGGTTGTGGACGTTGCGGCCATTGTGCCACGATACGTTTGTTTCTTTCTGACGTTCTGTAAAATAGAAATTGTCGGTGCCAATGTGTCATGTTCAATTACGCCCGGACATTTAGAAAGCTAATTCTGATATCGAGGGAGATAGTTCTGTTAATTCGCCGCGGTTGATACTTTGGGAGCTTGTTTATCATCGAATTGCAATTATATTTCGTCATTAGGACCCGATAATAACGGAAGATTTTCCGACCATGCATTTGAAATTTGCAATTCCAGTTGCATTTAAATAAACATTATAATACACTAATTAGGGTTCGCCAATTTCATTGTTTTTTGTTTCTATTTAGTTGCATGCAATTTTTAGTTAAAATTTGCAGATCTTCAGGTTATTTTTCGGCCAGTTAAAAACTGATATGATTTTTAATAAACCATTAAAAATCATACTAAAGTAAAGTCGTCCTCAGAATTCCAATGAGACCTTGGCTATTGAAATAACACTGTATGAACGAATAATCCTTATTATCGTCAACTTCTATTTTTTCTGTACATCTTAAGAATAGCGCGATGTCTTCGTTTTTGGTGTCCAACAGTTTGGAACTGTTTGAAAGTAGTCCAGACTGGGTGTGTCAGAAGAGCCTTCTGTTTACCAAAGAGGCCGAATGTATATCATTCAACGGCTCAGACATATTGACACTTTCCTCCCGCGTGGCTAAAGTACGACATGCCTTATTAAACTCTGCAGCTAAATTATGGCAGCCACCGGCACCGCACCAACCTATCGAAGAATGTTACTTAAGCGATTGACTAAAAGAACTTTGCGAGCGTCAAAAGCCGAGGTGCGTGATAAATTTCGCTTCCGAGAAACGATTTATTATTAAACGAATCATTAAGTTTAGCAAAACAGAATATGTTGGATTATTAAAGCGCCGATTGTAACGTGACATTTTTTTTTTTTTTTCTACACTGAAGTATTTTTTACATAATTTTCATCCGACTTTGAAATAGCTTTTTAATTAAATATAATCGATTACTATATTTAAACGTAGTGGAATTAGAATTTGAAATGTAAACTTTTTCTTCGAACTGTTTATTATTCTTGCGTCGAAGGTTTTTAATATTTTGACGATTAGCAAAACGTCAAAATGCTAAATTTGCAATTTGCAAAATTATTGTTCTATGTTAACTTTTTATTTATGTATACGAAAAAAAAGTTTGAAAGTGTACAAAATGCCATAATTATGTGTACAGAAGAGTGATATAAATTCCCTTATTTTATTATGATATAGTAATTAATGGTTAACAAATGCAAATATTTTTGACTCAAGAGGGTCGAGCATTTTGCGACCCGACGATTCGTTTCATGTACACGTGACATATGAGCAATCTACACGTAGCTTTCAGCTGTCATTTTCAGGTTACTTATTTTCAGTCTAAATTTGCATTCAGGTTGAAATATATGGATGATTGTTTTCTGCAAAGTAAAATATCGAAAAAAACGCTGATAAAAAACTGCCATATTTTATATAAATGAAATAATAACAGGATACAAATAATATCATATATTTTGTTCGAAACTTTTTTTCATTGCTAAAGGTATTGATATAATCATATTCCACATTAACTCCGCGAAGAAATTGTTAATTACTGAGTTGTTTAACATCTCTCTCGATGATATCATTATTTGCGAAACAAAAACACATTAATAGTTTTTCATCAAAAAACATGACTTATCGTATTATAATGATGTATGTATCTAATGTACAATGCTACAAAAAGCATCGGCGTTTACAATGCCATACTCTATACGCCTTTCAAAGAAAGACAGACAGCGAAGTCGTCAGTTTACGCGAGCTGCGCGTGAAGCTTGACTATTTATCTTAGCTTACATAGGACAATAATCAATGCCGAAGCGGAAATAAAAAACGCAAAACGACGTTGAGACATAACGAAAACAGAGTTCATCAATGCTCTCCCGGGCTGAATAGCGTTGTATATTTATCGTGTCTACCGCTTGTCCGTATTCCGGCGTCAAGTTTATTTATGATGGCCAAAGTTTGCGGCTGCCAATGAATTTCCATGCCAGACTCGGATGCAACTCGATCATTCTTTGTTCGACCGCAGGCAGCCCAATCACAAAATGGGCTAAGTGTGACGGAAAAAATCAGTCACAAATGACACGACTGCTAACGTATTGGTTTAAACATTAACGCAAAAAAAATTGTAACACCCAGCAAAAATTATTTAATTTGTAGCGAAGTTAAAAACAAAGATACAAAATGACTTGGTTGTTTAATTATATACTGTTAGCTTTGTTGAAAGAGGAGAAAACGAGTATTCTTTTCCTAAATTCTGTGTACATGGATCCATTATAATCGTTCCTCTCATTTTCTGTTGATTCTTCATTTGGGTTTCAAATTACTTTGATTTGGATTTGCCAGGGAAGCCCTAGTGTTACTCTGACGCTAAGAATCTAATCGAAATGATATGGCTTCTTATACGTGTTACGAAAATATTGTCTATCCACAGAGAAACCTAACTTTTTCTTCACTTCGCCATGACAATTTACTGGGGGTCTTGTGAAATGAGATGACAAAGAGATGACAAATACATTTGATACGAGGGCGACGGTCGACCTTTCTTGTACAACCTTCGTTCTCATTTTCGGTAAATAATTTTGCAAAAATAATCAACTTGTTTCGGAATCATCCGTTGAATTTGAGGCTTTATTGGCCTAAAATATTTTCACCAAAAATCAATTTTGGACGGTTCTATCAACTGAAAATCGCTTTTACAGCGATGAACCTTTGGTTTTATCTATCAAAAAAGGACCACATATGCAGTTACACCAAAGTGACGTCACTACAGAATGTATTCTTTAACCAAAGCCATATAAAGAAATTTTCTTCCATTAATATTGTCGTACCTAGAAAACCCTCATATAGGACCGCTTCCAATCGACGTGATAACTGTATACCATTTTTATCCCTGAAATAAACGTGTCCAGTAATATTAAAATTTTTACTTAGCCATAAATACGAAGCGCTGCATAAGGCACGGACATGCTCCCAACGGTTTCCCCAAGATTCTCCTTATGGAAATAAACGGGCAAAATCCATGTGGTCGAGGAAGACGTTGGAACTGCGACAAACTCCAAATCTGGCGCACACGTATGCAACGAAAGTATGCTCTCATCGCGCAGCGCGCACCTATGTAAACTTTCCTTGTCACGTTCAGAAGCATTCGTTCGCGTTAATTACACGCGGCGGCAACAATAATGCAAAGACTGCTAAAGCGTGGCCAGGTACAGTTAATTTAGATGCGTTTCAGTTAAATGCAATTGTATTACGTGCGTGCGAAATAACGAACTTGTTCCAACTGTTACCGTATACTTCATACTTCACTCATAACAAACCGTGGTACCATTGTGCGCGCAAAGTTTTCTGAGTGGCGACGAGCAAATTATATTACTTACTTCTATTCATTTAAATAATTTGCCCCTGCGACACAAGTCCGTATTAACGTTACATTGTAATTGGATAAACGGCCGTGATTCTCCAATTAGTTTATTGCCAGCTCAAATTACACGGAAACATTTTCACACCAGCAATACCGAGAAGTTTTACTGTTTCTCCTATGATATGGTTAGGTTTTATTTTAGAATATCCTTTCTTAGGACAATTTGGGAATGGTTGAACTCGAATGCGAAATGTTTTCAGAACAAAGAATTATTAGTGATATGCCCTAGAAAAAATTGCCATTCTAAAATAGTCTAAGCAAAGAATGAAAAAAGATATGGTAATTTTATCATATTATTTTTAACCTTTTCCTTTACAACCTATACGATATGCCGAAGTGACAATTATTTCTAACAATTTTAACGCATACTGTTTTCCACATTTAAACTTTCCTCCGCCTCGTTGAAAATGTAATCCAACACCATAAGCCAGATGTTCCTCGCGCCGTCTATTTCGCGTGGTTGGCGTCGAAACCCAATTGCAATATCTCTAATCTCGACACACAAGAATCCGAACAAACAGGCGTCCAACTTAATAATCCTTTTCTGCGCAAACATTAATAAAAGGTTCTTAATCCGGAACACCCAGCACATTGAGCTCGCACTCGACGTGAAAACGAATAACTCGGTTGCGGCGGAGTTACGAGAGACTCTCCCACGGCGTGTGCCATTCGGGCGTCGTATCCGTCTTGTACGAATGTTACGGGCCACCATAAAGCATATATCTCTATTCCGCTGAAGGGCGTCTGAGATGGCTCAGCTCGCGATAATGCGCGCGATAGAAATGCTCAACGCGCTGTCTAAAAAGGCAGATTAAAGCGGATAATAGACGTTGGCGGAAGCCGCCACGTCTGGCTTTTAACTTCGAAACCATTTATTTATATAAAGTTGCGTTAAGTCGGCGCGAATGCTCTTCCACCTTGCGATCCACGGGGCTAAGTATAACTTAGCGCGCATCGTCATCTCGGTGACGTTGATATGTCCGCATACCCGCGCCCACTATTATGCGGCCTAATAACGTTTCATTCAGAAACGAAAGCGCTTCCGAGCCAAGAATATGTTTCGTTCATTTGGTGACAATCTTACGGGATCCGGCGGAGTGGATGAATGAATATTGTTCGTGATGTGAATGCGATATTGTGACTGGCAGCCGTAATAGAAAAAGTCAGTTGCAACTGTAAAATGCGCGAACGCGATTACTTCACGAATCACTCTCATTTCTTGCCGTCTCAATTTACTTATGTAAATGCGAAGAAATATGGAAATGTGTATTAGTGGCGGATAGAGCGGAATATCGCGGATGCAACGTTATCGCGGATTGTTATAAATATTTTATGTTAAACCAGGATGCTTAGCAGAGGTAACTCTGCAACTATTTTGGGTAAACGAATTGTTGGATGTTTTGCGGAGATTAGAGGTTTGGGTTATTTATTGAGCGAAGTAGAGTGGGGAAGGGGGTTAGGTGGTGTTTTAGGTTAGTTTAGATATTAGTGTATAATTTGATGAAAGTGGTTGGCCGATTTTTCAAAAGAAATGACAGAGTTTCAAATTTTATGACAGCTTCGAAGTTATAAGGAGCAATTCCTCAAAGTTTGGTTGAATTTTACTACACCGTTTTCGAGAAAATCGATGGCGAACTAGATCATTTGGTTATAAACGACGCGACTTCTTATGGCAACTTTGAGATTAATTTTCTCGAATAGTCTAAGTAAACCAAGTTTTGGGAAATTGTTCCCTGCTTCTTCTCTGAAAAATAAAATTTTGAAATCGTTGACATTTGTATAATATATTTATTAAAGATTTTAAACTCAATAATCCTAATTTGAGTAAAATACTGTTTGAAATAAATTATATCCTAATCAATTCGTTTCCAACGATTTTTCAATATTAAATAAAACAAAATGTTAGAATGATTTCATAACCGGACCTCCTTAACTAACCTCCAGCTATTCCAGGACGAGTTTTTTGCCTCCACGCAACTTTCTTCCGTATCTTTTTTGGGTGCAGTTCGCTTTTGACGAGCGACCTTGCTGTTTAAATACGGCTTCCTGCTCCATTTCGTATCGGTTCAAAGGCCGACTTCTGCGATGTGCGCACACTTTCGCGAATTCATATCTTTCGCACCCTCTAAATCCACGGACTTCTTTTTGTTTGGGCGTATTTTCACGAAGAATCTGCGGGAATCGTTTGAAATTATAGCCGATACAACTACGTGGTGGATATAAATACGTTGTTTTTAAACTAACTGTGCGCCTAAAAGGTTCTTGTTTACCATTTTGTTAAGGTAAAAATTATGCATCGATCTGTATCTAAAAGTTCCGACGAAATGGTGAGCAAAACGGCGAAAATATCCTATTAAAAATAGAATGTTTTTGCGCTCATGGAGGTACGGTCCGATTTTTGCAAAGTAACTTCATAATGGTTAGACATTCAAAATAAGTTTGAAGGAGAGCTATCACTTTTACATTTAGAAAATAACTGCGTAAATCAAATTTTAATTAATCTACTATTTGTATAGATTAGTTATAGTAACTTTGACAGTTTTCGGAATTTTTCCAAATCCGTCCGTGATTCTATTGAAAATATTCTCAAGTATTTGTAAATAAAGTTTCAGCAATAAAACTGTAAGGTTGGTATTAATTATATAATTTTTATAATGAATTGTTTCTTAATAAATATATTATGCAAAAATTATATTTACACACTTCTGACACTTAATATTGATGTTATTATTCTAAAACAATTTTTTTTCTTTTACTTAAAATTTTTAATTTGGCTTACGTAATCATTTTATAAATGTAGAAGACGAAAGTTTCTCCATTTTCCATAAATTCCTTCGTACAGCTGAACTTTCGATGATTACGTTCTATGCAAAATCCAAATGTTTTCCTTTACAGTTTGAAGAGTCTAGAGGACAAATAACATCAAAGACTGTTGCAACTAACAACATTGTTGTTGGTGCTTACTTACACTGCAGTCTGAAGTGTTAACTATGTTGATAACCATTTTTAAGAGAAAGTTTACACATCTAGTGTACAACACTAATAAAAGCTGCACGTAAGTAACATTTCGGCAGTTTGTTGGGCGACCGGTATTACTCGGTGTTAGTCGTTGCTGCTTAGATATCGATTATCGATGTTCGTTGAGCTTTTTTGCATGTCAGTAACGGAAATATATATTTACTAGGTTTGACTTTTTCCACTTTACAGCATATTTTACTGTGAGAAATGAAATAATTAAAACTAAATACGTGATATTACTCCAAAAGTAATTAAATTGAAATCAAATCCAAATTTTACAATTGTATATGACTTATTTTTTTCTTATTAGTACATTGCGTTTACTTGTTAGGTTTGCTTTCCCAATAATTTAACTTCATCGCAAAATGTTTGCGATTTGTATTTGTATTGCATCAGTTAGCTATAAAACAATCCCTGCAATTGAATCACTTAATACGAGGATTGCACTGAAGCATAAATCATATATGTATGATTCAAATGACTTAATTTGTAATACCTACACATATCTTGCAACATCATATAAGTGATCTTCTATCGCATAAAAAATTCCGACATGTGCAAACTGAGAACAAAGTATTATCCCAAAATTTTTCAGTGTTAAAAAGGGCGAACGTGTCTGAGCATGTACGTGACCAGCAGGAGCAAATGCCTCGTTGGACACCTGGAATGTTATTAGGTTTTTACCCGCATTATTATCCCAGCTACTTATTCTTTAGGGCATCAAATTTGATCCATTTAGAGCCGTAAATTGCAGTCCTCAAACTTGATATTTTCAGTAATAACGGTTATATTAAAAAAATGAAAACCAAGTCAACTATGCGAGTCATGAAAAAACTTGATGCGAATTTCTTAAATTATCACATAGCAATTAACACAAAAAAGAAACGAAATTATTATTGATTTCAAAAACAATTTGTTGATTTCAAAAACAATCTAACCTTATATGAGGTTTCCTTGATACTGTATTGCGTAATACAGGATACATACGTAATTAGTTAAGGGAACATGAAAATAGTATATAGTTTAATTAGTTAACATAAGACACAAGTTTTAAAACGTTACAGATCACCTACCGAGATAAGACTTGTCAAGGAATAACGATGGTCAAAGAAACACTGTGAAAATCTAGCAGTTTTGTAATCGCAAGAGCGGAACACGTTATTATCAGCTGGCGGCACGTGCCAGGGCCACGTGCGGAAGCAGATGGTCCGACCATATTACACCTTGCAACCCCGTAGCTATGCTCGGCTGTTAATAGCAGCCTTACATACTACGGGTGCTCAAAAAACAATTTAAACGAATCCATCGAAACAAAGATCTCTTTTCACGCACATCTTGCACACAAAGTCACGTTCGGCCAATGCAGTCGAATACAGTTATTCATGAAATAACACTATTCAGATCGAAATACCGATAAATCTTTTCAACGCATTTCACAACGTATCATTTGTCGTGGACAACACTCATTGATTTTGAATTGGTTGACCAATCGTTAACAAAAATACTGCAACCGATAATTCCAAACCATGAAATGATTTTTCGTCACAGTGAACAACAGTTTTTGAGATTTTTGTTTAAGAAATCATTTTGTCGACTTTTTTTAAAAGAGTCAATCCCGTGAAATTTGGGTATATATTAAATTAAAACTAAAATTGTTTTCGAATAATTTGACTCAAAACAGCCTTAAAATATTCCGCGAACTCAAAATATATTGTTCGTGAAACAGTAAGTTCAAAAAAGATAAAATTGTTTGAACTCTTTTTTAAAATTGTTTTGAAAATATAGTGGCATTCAACGTGTAAAAGACGTTTTGTTGAAAAACTTTTTTTCGACTTTTTGTAAGTGTTAAAAATTAAACATTCGGTTAAAAATCGGAACAATTTTTATCGCTAATTAAATTCTGCTTAGAAATTTTATGTAACACAAAACCTAGTGGCATTCAACTTGTAAAAGTCGATATGGATCCTAAAATTTTTTTACATTTTTTGTAAGGGGACCCCGTTAAAAATTTTGATTAAAAATCGATTCAAATCATTCATATTTATAAAAAGACCAAAAATATAAAACGATTATCGTGAAAATGAAGTGGCTCATGTTTTTTAAACCGCCAAATTGTATCCGCCATCTTGAACTTTGCAAATTTAAGGTCAAATTCGTTTTTGGCAACCCAAAAAAGCATATAAGAACGCAATTATAGACAACTTGCTCTTTCTATTAAATTGTGTCGCACAAAGTGTTTAACTTCAATATGGACTACATTCGTTCTTATTTTTACTGGAAACTGGTTTAAACAAATACTCCATAGAGTGATATTCCCAGAAACCGGGAAGATGGTGCATAAATGCACAATATCAAGCCCGTGAGGTAGGTCGTAGATAAAATTTGAAATACGGGGCATTCAAAATCGAGAAGCACAATAAGCAATCGAAGCGAAAGTGAAAATGCACCGGAGGAGTGTATTTCCTTCGTCGTCTATATTCCGATATAATGGGAGGAAGTCACAATGGTGTCGATCCCTCACTGTGTACTTTCATCTAGCACTTTAATCCGGGCGCAAAATGAGGTCAGATATCAGTCGTGCACACCGACTACAACTTTTCCCCCGGCGCAGCTACCCTCTTACGACTTTCGTCGTATCGCTAGGATCGTCCACGTCCCTCGAAAAGCCCGAGATTAAACTCGATATTGAATTTTTTCTTCGGGAAACTTTTCCCCGCGTAATACCGCGAAGAGGAGCATGTACGACCGTTTAATCCGCCGCGCTCTCACAAGTGCACCTGCATAACACCGAGGAAATGTGTGAAAGACTCGTTTCCTGACAGAAAAAAGTCCCGTGCGAGATCCTGCGAATCCATTTCGCATTAAATTTTCATAGCAGGCGAATATTTCAATCCGGCCCCCATTTCAGCCTCGTGCCACGAAAACGCCATTATTCCTGTTCAGTTTGACGATACTTTTTAGGCCGAACTTGCTTTATATGTGCCAAATGTGGCCTTAACTTTTGGCCACAACTATTCAAGTGTAATAAACTCCGAGCGAAGGGCAAGGAAAACGTATAACTGAACGCCGTGATTTCTTTACGGTCTCTTTTTATCTGCTTACGGTGTTCTTTCGGAGCGCTCGATATTTGGGTCGAATAATAATGTTATCGGAAACTTTTTATCGGCGTAAGTGTTTGTAGGTAAAAATGAATGGGGGAAGGTTTGCTGCCAACAGTCGGAAAAATTCGTACCGAAATGCTTAGTAGATCGTATTTTTTAATTGGAGGTATTTTAGTCAACTTTTTCGGCATTCTGTTGCATCGAACTGTTCTGCATTCGCATACTTTTAAGTACTCTCGCAAACTCTCGGGTACTTGCAGAAATTCGGATGTTTTCTCGTATTCGGTGGGTATTCTGGAAAACTCGGAGTTTGAAGAAACTTTCCTTTTACAAACGGATGCCAGCGATTCAGACTCTCACGGTGTCTTGAGTCGGCGACCTGAAGGGGTAGAGGAAGTCATTGCGTACGCAAACTGAACACTGACGCAAACTAAATGAATGTATTTAACTTTAGAGGAGAAATGCGTGGTGGTTTGATGGACGATTGAAGTTCAGATTTCATCGTAAAAGATATTGTTTCAGAGCTAGAAACGTCTGTCGCATATCGAAATGAAGAAAATGTTCTATTATTTTTTTTCTATTTTCATTTGGTACATTCATCTGGAAAAATAAAATAATGTTCTTCAAGTTGTTCGTATTCATAAACCACCTTTATTTTTCAAGGAATTTTTCATCTAACGTAAGGTTTAAAATACTTGTTCTAGTCTTCCTGCACAGAGAAAACAATATCGTACAATGTAGATTGTAAAATTAGTGACGTTGATAGATTTAGCGTCAATTAAGTGAATAGTAACCACCCATCTAACTGTTTAAAACAGCTTGCAATGCAGTTCGTAGGAGCGGTTACAATATTATATTCCTGAATGTTTCGAAAACAAATTATATTACTTCTCTTGCTCCAAAATAAAATTTTGCGCGCAAGAGGAAATCGTGTTTAATTAAACGGATTGATTGTTAGAGAACGTTATTCTTAACGTAAACCGAACATTGTTCTGAATGTGTGAGTTTAGATACTACAGTTTTATCAAATTCACATACACACACACCAAAGTTCCTATCTATTCCAGTGTACACTACCTAGGCAACTCTAATTTTACATAGCAAGGGGTCAAGCGGGTCAGACTGGGTCACTGTGTGGTTTCATTACGAAACGCATTGAATGTCTTTCCTCCGGCACACCTGAGGGCTGTAAACGTCATTACAGAGCCCAACATAACCAAGAGTTGCGGTTGTCTTAATCGTGTCTACATTTTTTCATTTTCAATATACGTAATTCAAAGAGGCTAAATAAATTCACCTCGCTAAAATTAAAGCAGCTTCATTTCTGAAACCTATTTTTCGGACATCTCCTCGGACTTCGGACGGAATTTACCTCGTTCGACCTCGTTTTACTTTAGTTACTGACATCTCGTTGCCCTGTCGGCAAAAGTAGTTCATTTATCTCTGAATATTACAACGACATTGCATGCGAAAATAGATAAAACCCAGAACATTTAAAAAAAATTTCATTCACAACCCGACAGTCGTTTCTTTACGATTTTTCCTTCAGCCCCATTTGCGTAAGGAACGCCGCAATCTTATCTCGGCAAGTGAAATCGCGTAAAATATGTCGCGAATAAATTTAATTACGATAGTAAGTGTTGCAATAAAAGTATTGTTTGCGGCATAATTTTAGCAGCAAGAGAATTCAGATTGCGACGGGGGACATCAGCTCACCGGCTGTAATATCAGAGCCGTGGAAAAGGGGACGTCTGAGCTGTGAAGGGGTCTGTCGCGGTCGCAAAGTCAATTTTCATTTGGGCTTATGGTGCGCCGACACGCTATCATATCTGCCGAATAATATTACTCGGCCCTGTCCGTGCACGATTGCCGTAGCTCTCTCGCCTTTTCTTTCCATCTCGTTTGCTCACGTCTTTTCATCGTACTCGGTTTCCACCGAGTAAAAGTCATTTACCGTCATGCCAAAAAACAGTGCTCACGTACAAAAATAATATATACACCAGTGTGCCGGGGAAATGTCCCTCAGCCGAAGCAATCTCGTTTTGCACTTTTTTTTATATTGCGTCATTGAAAGTCAACAAAGAGAGCACGAAAACGAGAACGAGACCAACAAAGACATTCCGGGATAGAGCGATATTCCCGAATGATCGTCAATTTATGACCAGTGTAATAACGTCAGTTCAGAAAAGCACGACGACATTGCTAGTGGCGGAGAACTATTTTTTATGTCGGAACTGACGGTAGTGTTTGCGCCGGAATATGAAAATCTGTAAAATTGGAATTATTAATACCGTGTATTCTATTTTGAAAGGCAAAGGACGGTGCGTGAATATTCGACGGGAAGTTGGACAAAACTCGATTGACTTTTGCAAAATGTAGAAATTCGAGAAAAAGTTGTGTAATGTTGTATTGCAAAATGTTTAATACAACGTTTTTCCCGTTGAAAGGTTTTTGGGTTAGAGTTTAAAATAAGGTCTCCGCTCAAAGGTTGATTTTCTGCTTGAAATCCTATGTAATTTTGTACGTAATATAGCATTCTGACCAGGTCGCTCGATATTAACAAGTCTTCTGTGTGCTGAGGTAGATAGAATTTTATGCAAAAATATATTTGTGCATAATATCGTTAGGTGAATATTTGATTTAAAAATATATTCGATGGACGAGTGAGTTATTCCCGAAAATGTGAATTTTGTATTTAATTCTAATATCTTTATAAAAATAATGTATGTACGGTAATTGAAAAACTGTGTTTAATTCTCTTATAGACCTTTAAATATCATCCCATCTTAACATCGATCATATTCTGAAATTTTGAAATTTACCTCAGGTCTTGCATTCAAGTGTAAATTATTAAAAGCAATAAATGTTTAAAAATGTCTGAATTACGGTTCAAATTTTTGCTGTCAGACTTTTTTTCTATGTTTCTTTGAATGAGCTTTTTTCAGATTTCTTTACATTTCCAACTTCTGTGGGGACTATAAATAAAGTCTACAGTATTACATTATATGTAAATCGCAAAGCACAACTATTGATTTACATATAAAATCAAAATATAATTTCAATACAGATTACATAGAATTTGAAAAATTTTCTTAAACAGAGAATAATTAAATTTAGCGCAGACAACAAAATGTATGAAATGAAGTTAACCAAAAATATTAAAATGTTTGATTTTCATTCAATAAATGAATTTTTTATTTACTTTAGTGGATGTTTTCAATATTTTTTTCACACTTGCAATTCACTCCACATGACCACACTATCTCAGCGTATGGTAATTGTTGCATTAGGTAATAGTTTTATCTTAAACTTTCGTAAAATTACCTTTTATTTTACAAATTAAATATTATTAGAAATTTGTAATTTCTGAACATGTAATTTCTGAAAATTTTTTTGAATATTTTTTAATTTCAAATTTTTTTAACATTTTGGATTATTTTTCAAATTGCTGATTTTTTTCAAAATGTTGGATATTTCCAAAATTTTTTGCAATGTGGTCTATTTTTTCAAATGTTTCAACAAAAACACGAAAACTAAGAAATTAAATACTCTGTTATCCTATTATTTCTGAAATTATAACAGTTATCGGATTATTCTGGTAAATCCATTAAAATCTTTGCAAATCTGAGTGTCCAGTTTCTAATGATCTTGCCATTATTGCAATATGAAGAAAACTTTTTATATATTTTTTTTATATCTCGATTTAAAAGCAATATTGGACTTATCTAGTTTCCCGATCAAGCCACGGATATAACAAAACTGAAAATTAAAAATAAAATGTAAAATGTTAAATCTTACAAACATAAACTCTTTCATACCACCTCAAAAAGAGGTTATCGCCATAATGGTTACATTTACCTTAGTTCTCCATCGAACCTCACTAATTTCCCAAATTTTCGAACCAAAAAAAGTGGCAATGAATTCTCCCAGCGGCGACACGGTGGGCCGCGCAACGCATGGGGGATTACAATTAGGCACGTTTAATTAGATGCAGATCCGGCGTTATCTACTACTGCGCGTAATCTTTCGTGGCGTCTTGTTGCTGCCAGCGTAAGTTCCCGAAATCGATGGCAAGTCGGACACGTATAACCTAATTAATCGAGTGGATTTAATTAACTCGCTCGGCGATGTACTCAAAGCAAAAGTTATAATGCGAGCTCACGTAACTTGGCGTGTCTTCATTTCGCTGATCGCCCCCCTCGTCGCGGTCTTCGGTATAGCATTCCTGGTCGTGCGTCCGCAGCCCTTATTGTGACCAAGCCTCTGCCGCTCGTAATGTTAATTGACTTTTTAAGCGGTCATTTTGACGAGGGGAGACGAAGAAATGATGTTATGATGAGCTAACCCTGAATTATGAAATACACATTTCATTCGTGAAAAGCCTTTCCCTGTTAATTGCTTTGTTTTAACGCTTTGTGGTTTAGGAAATTGAATTTAATGTATGCGGTCGAAAATTCCGCTAGAAAAATGTAATTAAGAAATACCCGATACCGTACCTGCAGTCGGAGGGTGGCTTTTACAGTTAGTACGGCAGATTTATTCATTAAGTGGAACGTTTTGTTTAATTTACATAAACAGTTAATCAAAAGTTCGTTGAACGATGACATTTTATTTACAATAAAAGTACAGGGAAAATCAACATTGAATGCTCGTATAAGAGTTACTATTAAACCTTTGTTTGTATTCATAGCTTAAAGTAGTAGCAATATGTTAAACTATTTCCCCCAAATTTCAAGTTTATAAACCTCAATTTCATCGCTTGTCATGCTAGATTTCGATTAATACAGAGGATCTCTTTGACGTACTTTCGCAGAAACAGATACCGCCGTAATTAGTTTCGTGTTAAATTTTTTCGACATTTTTTTGCTTGTGGAAGTTGCTGAGATCGTCAACTTCAGTTAATTTACTTTACAACTCATGTTTCGATCTTTTTCGCTCTTTAATAACTTTTTATAATTTAATTGAAATCGAGCTGAGACAAGGAGTTTCAAATGAACTGAACCAAAAATTATAGAAGACAACTATGTTATGATCATAAAACAGTAGGGCGAATGCACCAGTGAATGGTCGGTTTAGAAAAAAAATGGTTTTCAGACGTTTTTTATCTATAAATCAATAATGAATTAATTTCTAAGATATGCAATTATATTCTTTAT
>JABFPB010002515.1:0-19909 GCA_022817645.1 Ceratoteleas bidentatus
TTGGTTAGAGTGGAATGAAATGTTTTCTAGCCCTTTGAATACAAAAAATACAAGAACATCAACAGATTTCACCCAAAAATAGACGATATCATGAAAAAGTCATAAAAATGTCTCAACTTCTGCTCCTTAAAATGTTTTAGTGTTATTAATATGAAGAATATTTAGATTATAGAATACATTTATAGAATAAAGAATAGTCTCCAAACACTATAATTTTACTTTTCAAAATACCCACTCCACAAAACCTAAAATCAAAATCCGTTTCCCACAATATTCCTTCCCCCCCTCTCCCCTTCTCCCCTTCGTCGCCACTCCCGTGGCTCCAATCGCGCTCAAACTTCACACCCAATCGGAAACCCATCGGGGCCGGCGCAACGTTTAATTCCCGCGACCCGTCCGTCGTAATCGCGCGGCGCATAATTCAATCCGATCCAATTATCGCGACCGTTCCCCGATCTAATTGTTTCGCCGCTATCGCCGCCCGGAATCTCGGAGCCCGCTTCTTCCGCGATTGTTCTCCCCCTCTTGCCCTCCCCGCCCCACCCTCGCCGCCTCGCCGGCATCAATTTCTCGCGCGTAATCACCGAAACGCCGACCCACAAATACGCCCGGCGGCGCGCTAGAAAGCGGCCGAAAAAGCGGACTGCGCTTTTTGCTGCGCCGCTCGTTTTTTCTGCCCTCGCTCGGCATTTTCGCTCCTCGTCTTCGTTCTCGTTCCCTCTCGCTCGCTCGCTCGTTTTCGTCGCCGCCTGTGATTAAGAGGCCGCGTTCAATTACGATTGGCCGTCGCCGTCGCCGTCGTCTCGTGGCTGCATTAGCCGCTCCAGCCGCAGCTGTTGTGCGAGCGCGAGGCACGGCTCGCCTCGTGCATGTAGGAGTATGTCATTACCGTGACGCCTAGCAGTGCGACGCGGCGCATTGTGTGCCGACGGCGGCTGCGGCGAGGAAGGACGGGTGCCACTCGGTGCGAGAGACTGCGCCGACACACGCACACACGTCACCGAAATCACGCAGACACGCGCGCTCACACGGACGGGGACGCGAGCGCCATTATTCGGGCTCCAACAATAAGAAAGCGGCGGTATCGGCGCTGCGCGTTTATGTTTAGCGCTGTATTTCGGTTATGCCGCGGCGGCCGCTCGATACCGGCACTTTGTTTGGCAAATCGGCGCGCGATTTCGCGCCGATTAGAAGCCAAGCGAGCCCGGGTCGAGGGTTCGATTCGAAGGTTCAAGGGGGTTACGGCGGTGGGAAAAATAATGAGGAGAGATTGAAGGTGGCGAGATTGTGGGATCCTTCGGGGTTTCCGGGTTTGTTTCACGGAGATGTTTTCTGGTAAAGATCTTTCTGGTGCCCAAACATGTTTTAGGGAAATCATTGCAGAATTTTGTAACCAGTATTGGAATTTTAGAAATGGTTAGAGTAAAAGATGTACTGTACACTCTTAAAACATCCTTTTCATGAAAGGAATAGTTTCACAACGAAATGATTTTCCACTCAATATATCGACAAAACTAAATCCTTTCATAATAAAAAGAATAGTTTTAATACAAAACTACTAGTTATTTAGTTTAAAATAAATCTTTTCAACATAAAATTAAGATGTATTAAGATAAACGGATTTTCAGTTTATCTTACAGTCTTTTTAATATAACATGAAGATTTTTAATAGTGTACAGTTGGGCTGAGAGAAGTAACATTTTCATCGGGATTTTGTAACGATTGCCGAAATATTCTGGTAAAGGTTACCAGAATTTTTTTCGTGTTGGGTGGGTAGGGTGGGTATGTTGATCTCTCTTACTGGTGGAAGAAACGATGGGATCAGTTTGGATGTGATTTCGATCGCTTGTGATGTTATATTATACTGATCAAAGCAAAGCAATGATAGAATTTTAAATACTTGTTTGTGTAGAAGGTACTACTGGAACACTGACGAAGAACTGTTCCAGCAGTTCTGGAGAAGTGCAGGTGTTTTTAGAAGGTTTAGCTTTACAAAACTTAACACTGAAGGCAGTTTCGGCATTGTTGAACATTCGTTTTAAAGTTCTGATGATGTTCTTGAACATTATCAGGACCATTCACAAGTCTTAAGTTGTATGTGGGTCATATTATACATAAGAAGCAATGTGAATTAGAATCTAGTATGTAGACAGTTTTAAATTTTCGTTTATGAAAGAGACGTTTCAATTGGCGCCCAACGTGGGACGGATTAATTACAATTATTCATGGATTTATTTTTATTCTATTATAAACAATAATTTCTTTTGGAAAACTTTTAAGATTGAAAATGTCAAAAGTCTATAAGCAAGAAATGTCATCTTCTCAATTGACAATAGAAGGGGAATTTCAAACTGAAGAACGGTGACATACAGAATTATTACGTATAGATATAAATTCCGAAAGGAATTCCTTATTTGTGAAGACCACTACAAGTGGAAAAGAGTCTGTATTACCAAATGCAGCCATAGTGTATAGCATGAAACAGTCGAGGTTCCATATCAATCTTATACCGATGATAGGATTTTACATTTTTATTTTTTTATTAGAAGGAACACTACTGGAACACTTACGATGAACTGTTCTAGCGTTTTAGAAATGCAAGTGTTTCTTACAGAGCTGAACTAAAAAAAAACGCAACAATGAAGGTTTTATCATCGTTAAACATTTTACAAAGCTTTAGTCTGCAACACTGTTATACTTTTATCATTATCACACTAGTGAACTGCAGTGTTTTAAAGCATTAAAAATGTTTCTTAAGAACTTCAAACGCTTCAAATGATATAAATGTTTCCACACACTTTACAACTGAGCCTCAATATCTTTCAAACCCTAAAACTGACATTGTTCTCATGACCTCATACTTTCTCACTCAACCTCAAAATTCGTACAATCCAAAAATCCCTTTTTCCTTTTCCCAATTCCAGACCTCTTTAAGAACTTGATCCCTTTTCACACACCGATTAACTCAGTCACACAAACGATCAGAAGAACTTCCACCAGTTGCCATCAAAATCACACGAACATCGCTAATTGCACAGCCACCCGAATTCGCCCAATAAAATAACTTAATCCCCGGGCCGTGGTCGTAATATATCCTCGCCCAGGACGCGTCGCAGCCTCCCGAAATCCGTAGTAATCAGCGGACTAATTAGGAAATGTCACGGTCGCTCGATGTCCGCGCAACCGGAAGCGCGATCTCACGCGGTGATTATCTTATTTGCGTCTAATATAATCCATTAGCGATTATTGACACGTCATCCAGAAACGTAACGAGCGGCGCTGACGGGGGAAAATAATTTCGCCCTTAATCCCGGCACTCTCGGCTCGGCGGAATGTAAAAAATGGCTCGGCCGGAGACGCGCGCTCTTTCTCGGATCGAAGAGCGCCGAGTTTACCAAATACCCGATGAGAGATTAATTCCCCCGACGCATCCCCCTATTCCTCGCTTTTCATCCCGGATCGCGCGATAATGGCGCCGAGAAACCGACGTCTTCCTTCCCGACGAATGCCACTTTTTTGCTTTCGGGATATTAATCGCGCTTTGTTAATCACGCGCGCAACATCGAATTGGCGCCCAATGTGGGGCGGGTGAAATAAAACAATTATTCGACGACAGCGCCCTCTCAAGGAGTCCGTCAGATTTACGATCCGCCGGACGTTGCGGACTCGCACCTCTCGCACATTTATTTATCGAAACACCGCGCGTCCGGATACTTTTTGCTCTCCGCAAAATTGTTTTGCTACGTTTTAATCGGAGTCGAGTTTCGCGGTCCGATGCACGCGGCGTGTTTGCGATTCCGAATTGTGCAGCAAATCCGCGCAGCGGCGATTAATCATTCGGAACATTTACGTTTGATACATTTCGCCACTAATTTTTGTAATCACTTAGCAATTTTCTACCTAATCGCGGAACCGTTCGTGAAAATCGCGGTGAATTGTTTATTTTTCGTTTTTTTTTTCATTGTCGAATTCCGGCGTGGTGAAAAGCGGACGGTTGTTCTATAGACCGGATTGGCGCGAGAAATGCACCTTTACATAACACAAAGTCGCGCATTCGCGGGCAAAAAACGGCGGATGCCATTTTCTTCTCATAATTCAATTGTGCGAAGTTCGCTCGGCTGATCGATACACGTAGCCGGCCGCGTCCGATGTCGCGATTGCAAACAATTTTTTCGTCACTTTCGCGATCGAAAAAACGCTCACTTTCCATCGCGGATTTATCCGAGCCGTTATTTATCCACTTTACGTTTGGTTTGCGGGCTTTGCTCTGCATTTTTCAGACGCGAGCCGCTCGATTGATTAAACTTTTGACCGAAAACGCCATTACAAAACGAGAACGCCGAGAGGTCGTTTTGCGTCGAGTCAAAATCGAAAGAAAACGTTTGAAACTGCGATTTTTCTCTTAATGTACAGCGATTAATGTTCGACTTTCCCTACTATATGTTAATATGTTAGGGAATCGCCAATGATCGATTAAATTGGAAAAAATAATTTTAATTCGTTTCGTCCTGGTAAAAATAAAACGACAAATATTCAAGCCCAAATATTTGGTCCCTGGATATATCGAAACCATATCTGACGGTATATAAATTAGTAAATACATATATGTCACATACGTTTTATACTATAATGATTTACTGCTTTAACTTGATCATTAATTTTATAAATGATTTTCCTTTTTTCATATATAATCTCAGCATTTCATATGCAGGCCATAGGTTCATTTTATCACGATTCAAGATTAATTTGTTTAAAAACCCGTTTCGGCGCGAAATTCAAACTCGCTCTAACCGTTCGACCGTAAATCGTGCGCAGATTGCTCGCAACGATTTGTCGAACTCCGCGTCCTTCATTACCGCAAACACTCATTTTCAATGGCGGTCGCGGGCGGCGTCCCCTAATTTCCTCAATTTAAAACGTCGCGAAAACGGCGCCGTACTTTTTTGCGCGAAATAATGACTATCGCATGAATTCCTCAGCTTCCCTGTTACGTCTCGGCCTTGGTTCGCCTCGCTTTACGTTATGCATTTGCTTGACGTAGCAATGCGAAAAGTTAGCAGAGCGCGACTGGCGGGACGCGGGGCCCGGGCGGCCGCCTATATAGACGGATCGAGAGTGGAAAGAGCGGCGGCGGCGGCACGGAAGGGGGCGCTTGACGCGCGTCGGATGACGGTGTGTGTAATCTTCGAGGAAGAGCGCACACTTTGCCGCACTTCTTACATCTTCCGCCCCGTTTCCATCGGCTTTTCGAAGCCCCGCGCGAGAAGGCGCCGCGCTAACCGCCAGCCCGTCACAATCTATCATGTACCTCGTTGCGCGGAAAGACGATATTTGCCGCGCGAGGCTTCGCGGCAATCGTCAATGCATCGCGATTCGGGATGCACGAGTTGCGGTAATAGCGAGCGGCCCTTTCACGGCTAACGAATTTCGCAGATTCCACGGACCTTTTTTCCGCAACAAAAGTTCATGGGTCGAGGCGAGCATCCAGGGAACGCGTTCGGCATTTTTTCTTCCTGCGCGGAGAATTATTGTCGAGGGTTAGTCGCGGAAATCTTTCGTCTGAGAAAAATGGGTGAGAAGTAAGAAAGGAGATATGATTAGATTCGGGGAGAAAGATTTAGAGGAAAATTTAGCATGTTTTATGATGCTCGCTGATTAGTGTTAAATTTTAGTGTTTAGAAGTTTAGATATGGTGACCACTTAGTGGATTGGATTGCATCTCTTTTCTACGATTAATTGGCACTAACACATTAGTGTTACACATTAGTGTCTGTTTGTAAAAAGAGCCTAATATCTCATAACGTATCCCTTTCCTACGAAAGTATTTTCATGTTTGATACTTTGGTCTTATAGTCTTTATGTAGTGTTTTAATTGACACTAATATATTAGTGTTAGACTTTAGTGTATCGTTGTAAGAAGAGCCTAATGTATCTCATAACATATTCCTTTCCTACGAAATTATCTTTTTTTTATACTTTGGTCTTTTACTCTTTGTGTAGTATTTTAATTGGCACTACCACATTAGTGTTAGAATTATTGTCTCCTAGTAACAAGAATCCTAGTTAGAATTATTGTCTCCTAGTAACAAGAGCCTAACGTCTAATAACGTATCCCTTTCCTACGAAAGTATTTTGATGTTTGATAATTTGGTCTTATAGTCTTTCCGTAGTGTTTTAATTGGTACTAACACAATTAGTGTTAGACATTAGTGCCTCCTTGTAAGAAGAGCCTAATATCTAATAACGTATCCCTTTCCTACGAAAGTATTTTGATGTTTGATACTTTGGTCTTATAGTCTTTATGTAGTGTTTTAATTGGCACTAACACATTAGTGTTAGACATTAGTGTCTAGTAGTAAGAAGAGCCTAATGTCTAATAACGTGTCCCTTTCCTACGAAATTATCTTGGTTTTTGATACTTTGGTCTTATAGTCTTTGTGAAGCGTTTTAATTGGCACTAACACATTAGTGTTAGACATTAGTGTATTCTTATAAATGATTTTAATCCCTCATAAAGTATCCCTTTCCTACGAAACTAACTCAATATCATATACTTTGGTCATATGATTAATATGTAGTGTTTTATTAGCACTAACGCATTAGTGTTAAACATTAGTGTCTAATCTCGTGAAATCTAACGGTGTCTATTTCATAACAAATTTCTAGATTCAAGTAACTTTTTAAACATAACAATCCCAACTAACTTTCCACCTAGAATTAACTATTTTCGTCAAACTATACATCACCATCGCACCCACTAACGTTCTCACCGAATGTTGACTTTGGTCGCGAGATGGCGCGCGAAACTGTCGTCGCGACTGGCTCAAGGATCTCTCTGTCTGAACCGAGCGGTTATGGACACTCGATTATCGGCTTCCCGATATAACGATCAAAGTGACGGGCATTTCCAGATGCGCGCGGCATCGGCCACGAAAAATAAAAGCCCCCGGCTGGGGTATTTCGGTAACGCGCGCGGGCTGCGGGTTATTCTTGAGTTTCGGTTTTATGGCCTTGCGCGCGGAGAGGTTTATTGATGTTTTCGGGGCGACGGGCTCCTTTTGCAATTATTTATTTTCGAGCGAACCGGCGCGGATTTGAAATGCAGACAAAGTGGCCGCGGCGGATCATAAAACGCGGCCCGCGCGCTCGCTTTTTTCCCGTCAAACGGCGCGTCTTTTTGTTGCAGCCGAGTCGCGCAAAAACGTCGCCCGCGGCGTCGGTTTCGAACGGAAATAATTGTCGCCCGGGGAAACGCGCGCAAGACGCGCGAACCTCGCGACGAATCGCGGCAGCGAGTTCGCGAGCGCATAAAGTTAATTGAATCCGCGCGGCGGCGTGAATGAAAAATTACGTAACGCCAAATAATTGAGCCGCGGCTGGCGCGCGCCGCCAATCCCGCGGGCGCGTTTGTTTTGCAAAGCGGAAATGAAATTGTTGCGCCGAATAATCAATTGCGACGAAACGACCGCGGTAATTTTTTGATCCAATTGTTTTCCAATTAATGCGCGATCGATTATCGAGGCGCGGCGCCTGCGCGCGCCAGACTCATTAGCTGATTTATTAATCGCGATGAATTAATTCGCTGATCAAAAAGGGCTTTTAATCATTCACGGACAAAGTCAGGCCGTCGCGTCGTTTGGTTTGCGTTTTTGGCGCATTACGGTTTTGCGCATTTTCGGGCCGTGACAGGGCAAATCCGCTTCGGCGCGGAATCATCGAACCCTCGGCCTTCCATTCAATTTCCTTCCCCGCGACGCTTGATCCCGCATAATTAGGATCAAATCCCCGTCACGCCGGCGCGTGGAAAAAACTATTTTCGTCCCCGGCGCCTTAATTTCTCCAAGCCGACTCGTTTTATTTGTCCGCCCGCGGCCTCGGGCGAACTTTTGGCAAATGAAAAATGAAATATAAGTCGCTCGGGAAAGTAATAAATCGCGCAACACGACGACGGGTTTAACTAAATTTCGCGGGTTCCGTTGGAAAAAAATCTGAACAATTTCGAAAACGCTTCCTCCCAAAAATGAAACAGTTTTGTTCCGAGACAAAAAGTTAGATATTGCAATGTTTTGTTTTAGATTGTCGGAAACTGTGACTCTTTGTTGAGAAGCGAAAAAGTACGATAACGTTCGAAATTGAAAAAACTGGATAACCCAAACGTGCGGGTGAGAATATGAGTACGCCACTTTTGGAAAATTCGTAGCAGTATTATAAATTACAGTAACTGGACGTTAAATAGAAATAGGAATAAATATGACAATTTGAGGGAGAAAGTCTAAGAAACTGAAGGACAACGTTTAGAATTTAAATTCATAAAGGCGTAGGAACTTTTTGTTACATTGTCCGTGGAGTCAAACGTGGTGATCCAAGAATGTCACGTTTTTTGTAATTGATTAATATAAATGTATCAATTTCTGGACAGCAATGTCCCAATTACTGGACACTTTATTTCGTTAAGTATTAAAAGAAATATAGTCGAAGAATTCTATATCGACATACTTTTCTCTACTTACATATCAAATAATTTGATTATTAATGAATTGTCCAGCAATTTGGTCATGGCCAGAAATTGGTACATCTACCTTACTTGACGAATACAATTAAAGAATCTATTGCTAATTAAAAGAGTAAGAACTTGCGTTCGCAAAACTGCAATTGAAGAACCTTTTAAAGTAATGTTTTAAATTATTAACAAAGGCCCCCGCACAAAATATAGAGACAAGTGGCCTTGTCAAATTGGCTGAAACTTTGGTGAAATATTCATTCAAATTAATTAATCAATAGTTAGGAGACGATCCTATGACTGGATGTTTTGTTATATCATCAAAATCCTTGCAAACTGGGTAAAAATCCAAAATCTTAAATTTTAATTTACCTAATCCAAGAGCAACTTTAGGCATATCACATATGTTTTCCTGAAAAATTAATAACTCTGAAGTGCAGTCTAAAATCAAAATGTGACGGTTGGCCAAAAGTTTTAAAAATATGACAAAAAAAGCATTTATCACTCTTTGACAAAAATGTTTTTCTGTAGGAACATTGATTCTGGCCACGACTCCGAAGTCAAAAAGTAGCTTCACTCTTTGAATTCAGAGCCAATCATTTTTTAGGAAAACATACATGATATGCTCAAAGTTGTTGGAGTCGGGAAATTGAATTTTAGAAATTTGGATTTTTAACCAACTTTCAAAGTTTTTGATGCATATAAAAATCCAGTTACATGATCATCTCCTGACTCTTGAGTCATTCATTCGAATGGTTTGAAGACTATTTCACTAAATGTTCAGCCAAATTGACGAGGACCACTTTCCTCTAAATTTTGTCCTTTTTCTTTGTCAATATATGAAAACAAACTCTACTTGATTATTTATAAAAATCCGTTACACCAAATAAAAAAGTTCTTAGAAGTTACACTTATTTTATTGAATCCCCAATCGATCTAAGTCATATTAAAAATTTCCTACTAAAATTTAGTACTAAAATTGACAAAAAATCTAGATAAAATCTTTAACAGAACCTTTTATTCAGTCTATTAGAATTCATATTTTCTAAAACATATCTTTCCAGTTCCGTTTAACCATACCGAAACACCTACTCAAATTCCCGTGTTCCCTATAATTTCGTCCTCCCCTTCCTAATCTGAAAGAATCACAAAGACCCCGTGGAAAAAGTCGTGAAACCGTATCGTCGGCGGAAAGCAAACAATCCGGCGAAAAAAATGGTCGATTCGGCCCGCGGCGATAATCCCCGCTGTCTGATATCGGGACGGGTCACTTTTGTTTGGCCCCGTTCGAGCCGTGAACTCCGGGGGCAGCGTAAAGGGGACCGCACGAAATCCGGCCGGGCGCGGCTCGGTGCGTGACGCGGCAACGCAAACAGAAATCCGACACGGCGAGACATACGGGACAGACGGGGCGGGGGACGGCACGGGGTGGTGAGGGGAAAGGGGGGGACGTGTCATTCGTGTTGACTGTGGATTGCCGCCACCCTTGGCTGGCAGTGTCGGCGCGCGCGGGTGGAGGAAATGCGAGCCGCGTCACAATGGAAGCCTTTTTGCGCGGGGCCGAGCGCCGGCGAAAAGCGCGCAAAAAGAAAAGCCGCGCTTCGATCCAGGCGCGCGCCGCTCGGCATATTACGGCCGCCCGATAATCATCCCGACTTTGCACTCGTTTTACGGATTTAAGCCGCAAAATTGGGTTCCGCTGATCGCGCCAAATCGACGGCCGCACCTTTTCGGGCCATTTTTGTAATTAAAAGCCGATCGATCGGACGACAAAGGACGATATTTATTAAAAATACTTTGTCGCGAGCGATCCGCGGAATTTTTTCATAACGCCGCGCCAGGGCCGGGGAAAATCATTAGACCGGGTGTGACGGCCGGCGCGCCCGATTTTCCATGGAAACCGAATAATATAAATATGTAATCAGCGGATTTTCGATTAACCGATTCGGCTGACGTAAAACGCGTTTGCGGCGTAAGAATAATGATAATTACACATTATTCGCGCGCGCGTAATTTTAGCGCGGAAAAATTGCTCCGCCGCGCGACGCTGTTGGCGAATTATTTATACTTGCGTAATTATATAAAAGCGCCGCGGAGCCGGGTAGCGGTTAATCCGAACGCGAAGTCGCTGATTGCAAACAATTTCGTCATGCACGGCGGCCGCTTTATGAAGATCGATAGCGTTCGGTTCGTCCACAAAAAAAAAAAAAATAAAAAAATAACAGGAAAGGAAAATTGGTAACAAATGCGCAGCGCGGCTCTCTTTTTTTCGCAAATTCGTCGCTCGTGAAAAAGAGTCGCCGCGACTGATTATCGAAATTTCCGCGCGGCGAATCGGCGAAGAAATTTAATCAACGCGCTCGGCGAAATTAATAACACCGGTGGCCGCTTTAACTTTGCGGAAAACGGCGTTTCGCGGGCACGAAAAATGTCCGTTAAATTGCCCGGGTCACAGCCGAAGGACTCGAAAACGGCGGCTTATGAGCGAAAAATCGATCGGAAGGCTCGAAGCCCGCGTTGACAGCCGCCTTCGCTTCCTTCCCTTTGACCTTCGTGTCAACGACACCGCGTCCTTAATACGTGTGCGCGCAGCCATTAAAAAGTGTATGCAAATCAATTCACGACGTATCAGCTTCCATTCTTCTCGGACTAAGTGTGTTCTGTGTCCTAAACACACCTTCCAATTTGCATCCCAAACGCGCCTGTGTCTGAACTTTTTGCCTCGCGAAGAAAAAACTTGTTTACCGACATCCATATCTGCCCATCCGCGGTCATGTATGTGTAATACACCGATCGGATCGCCCCGAAAAACGATCGGGCGATTAACGTTCGAGCAATTAAGCGAACTGCGAAATCGGGGCGACTCGGCGCGACCTCAATTATTCAAAAAGGAATCCAAAGTGTTCGCAGTCGAAGCCGTCTAATCCCGTCGCAATTCGGGCAGACGCGCCGAAAATTTCGCCGGAAATTCCTCTCAGCGTCGACCGAAAAACATCAATAACAATTACCCCGGCTCCGAGCGCCCGAAAAAGAACAAAACCCGGATTCGTCGGCATTCGCGCGCCCGAAAACCCAAAGCTCCCGATTAGCTAAACAGCGAATCGATCCCGCAGATAGCCTAATTCGTCCTGCTCCCGGATCTGCGGCGACGACGGAGGCCGACCGGAAAACAACGCGAAATCGACGTAAAAACCGCCATCGATTACCGATAATCGACCCACACCCCTGAAAACCGTTCTTTGCGGACCCCCCGCCGCTTCCCACCCGTCTTTTCGCGATTGTTGCAATGCATGATGCATCGCGACGCACATATGTTTAAAGATAAATATGTATGTGTGTGTCGCGTTGATACGTATGTCTGTATCGTGTGTATGTGTGTGTTAGCACACATTTTTACTCTTATATATATAAGGCGACGTCGGTACGGTCGCACTTCAACCATTCCAGTTGCTTGCTACACATACAAATGTATATATATATATATATATAAAGACACAGACACATTGGCGCGCAAAATCGCAGACACACCGACGAGCGTGCTCCGGTCGGCGAAGTCGGGCGGAACTCGAGACCGACACCTACTCCGGCATATCTCAAGTAGTCGAGATGCGCACGCCACGGTAATCTGCGGTCGTCGACGACGGCGGCTGCGATCCGCCAAAAATTGCATCGATCGCGAATACGGGGCCGCCGACGCCGGAGACAATTGATCCGGTTAAGTGGACGGCTGGCGCGGAAACGAATCGGCTTTTTGTTCGCGCCGCGCCCGGGGGCTTCGCGTTTCCGATTTTCGCCGGATTAGACGGCTATCTGATCGCGGCGCGGGCATCATTATAGCGCGGGTAATCGCGTTTGCGGGATCGAGTTTACAAGTCGGGGCGGCAGTTTCGGCGGCGCGGCATAATTGTTTTATATTTTGCGAAGCGTCGAGTTTGCTGGGGAGATATTCGCGTAGAGTTGGACTAGAAAATTGGGTACTGGAGATGGTTTAAAGAAATGTGTGTAACGGGAATGATTCTGAAATGGAACGATTACTTTACCGAAAACTGGATTCGGAATTCTTTGAGTGCCTTGGGTCTTTATTGTGGGTTTTTGTTATGGGTATTTGTGAAATTAGAGGGGTAGGAGGTGATTTTAGAATAAAACTGGAATGATAGTGGATATACAAAATGTATTTGTGTACGTTTTCTGGAATTCCTATTTCGTTTGCTGTACTAATTTAGCGAATTTGTTGGTGGAAACTATTTTGGTGGAATAAATTTTGGTGACAGAGTATTCCGAATTGTTCACAACTTACGGTTTTTATCGTCGCGACTATTTTGTGAGGAAAGGATTTTACTAGAAAGATTTGCTGAAATGTTTCCAGAACATTAATCGAAAATTGGTTGCAAGCCGTTTCAGTTTTGAAAAAGTATTCTAGTAAAATAAATTTTCAGGAAAAGAGTATTGTGAAATCTACAGAAACTGAAGTAAATGTCTCGCTGGAGAAATTTGGCTGAATTTAGTTAAAGACTAAATGGGAGCTTATATTCACATAAACATTTTGAAAAATTACTTCAAAATGTTTATCTGAAGCTTCCATTTCTGTTAATTGCTTCCACTAGGAATCGGTTTGCTAGAATTCAACCAAAAAATTCACAGTTGCATCATAAAATAGGTTATTAGAAATCCCTTTATATCAAGTACATCCATCAACTTGGTTTTCGGCGAAATTTCCCGAACAGAATTCAAAAATGGATATTTTCGTGAAAAAGGCCACTTCATTTTACAGTAAAAAGCGCTTCCAGTATGGAAGGAATTTGCAGAAAATGCGGCGGCGACGCGTGAAACCGCGCTTGAATATCAATTCGCCGTAGAAACGTACTCAGATTTGACCGGGATAATTTCTTGGGCGCGATAAAAAATTGATTACAATATCCGCCGCGTTAAGCTCCACTTTGATTTGCAAATCGTTGGAGCGTCGGGGGAAACGCACGAAAGTTTAAAAATAGACGTGATCGTAAATTTCGCGACCGTTACCTTACCCGAGGACAAAGGAACCGAGACGGAAAATGCGCGAGATAAAGAAAACACTGTCCAATAAACTGGACGTGGCAGTTGAAAAGGTTAATTGAAGGAGGCGGCGTCGCCATAAAAATGTCCGCGCGGATTTTCGCGGCAGGCAAAATGCTTGATTAAACATTGACGCAGCGCTGCATCAATTATTTCGCTGTTATTGTTTGCCATAATTAAAGACGCTTTCCCCGTCGAAAAAAAAATTCCCCGAAAAAATTCCCCGACGAACAAATTCGCCCCGCCGAAACGCACCCCAATCCCTCGAACACCCAGACGTGTTCCGAAAACGCATATAAAAATCGTTGCGACGCATAAAGTCCCGCATATAAAATCCCGCCGTGGATTCGTCGGATGAAAAGTGCGGGTCGACGGCGCGGCGCACCCGAGGACCCATAAAAACGAAATTCCCGTTGGAAATGATGGTCGCAGTAAAAAGGCGGGCGCACGGCGGATTATCCCGCGCGATTCATAAAAAATGCACACTTATCACCGCCGTGCTTTCAATCTCCGTAATTACGGTGGCGTGGCCGCCGCTGGGTCCGGCGCAAAAAGCGAAAAATTGCCACCTTGTTTGACGGCGCCGATTATCCCGGCAGCGTATCGACGGGAAATATGGCACGGAACAATTGATCCGGTTACGGGGATTGCCGAGGAAAGTAATTGGACGGCCGATTTCGCCGGAACCTTCCTTTTTCGCGCGACGCCGTCGCGATCCGGCCCCCGTTCCTAACGAGACACGATAAATCAATAAATCTCTGACGCGGGGACATTTCGTCGGCGGCAAGAGCGGCAATTTCGGCGCGGTCGCGCGCCACCTTGACACAATTACTCGGCGTCATTTGCCGGCAACCGCGGTAATCCTGGCGCCCCGGGGGCTCCATTAATTTTCGTCTATTTTCATCGCCGCGTGACACCCGAAGCGGCACATCCGCTCCGGATCGCGTCGCACTTTCCCGTCCTTGTCGGGCCGAACACTCCCGGCCAAAGTTTCGTCCGGGAGTGTCCTTGCGCCGGAAAGTTATTGTCCCGGTGCCGTCCCGCTCGGGGGTCCCGTTGCCGAAGCCGCGAGCGACGGCCCGTGACTCAGATACGGATCTCGAGTTGCGGGGAGGTGGGGCCGAGGCGGTGCGTGCCAAAGGGGGCGCTGGCGTCATAATTTATGCGGGCTTAGGCCCGCTGTCAGCCGGCCGTGTTCGCCGGCGTGTAGCGGCCGCAAGGATACGCCGAGGAATGCGCCGAAATCGATGCCCGGGCCGCTTTTTTGCCAGCGCGAGAGCTCCTCGATAAGGCACGCGAGATATCCGCGGGCCGCAGTAATGATTTCGTTGGGACATGGGAACCGCCCCCCCCCGACCTCCCCCGAGTGACGGCTTTTTGGCGGCGGCTCTTTGCCGGCGGGACCGGGGGACAGTATTTTTTGGGGATAGCGATCTTTATTGGCGAGGGACGGAGGAGCAGGTTGCGGAGCGTGTTTGAAGATCATGAAGCGCGATCACGGGGGAGCGGTGGCGGCAGAGGGAGGGAGAGTGTGCGAGGCAGTTTGATGGGTGGGAAGAGCAGGATTTATGGGATCGTGGCGCGGGGGGATTTTAATGAGGCGGTAGGAGGTTTTCCAGGTAAGACTGGGGAAGGGAGTGCTGGTTTGGGGTCGTGCTGATAGGTTGTAGAGTTTCTTTTTAGGAATAATTATGGGGAAGGTATAATTAGTTAGGGGACATTTGGTGTTTGTACCTGGGTGAAAAAGATTTGATGAAAAGTAGATCTAAATGCGATTGCAAACTTTACCGTTTTAGTAAAACGGTTTTTTTGTTATCAAAAAAATGATAACATTCTGAATTCAAACACTGAATGCAAAATTTACTATATTGCTGTAAGAAAATTTTCAAATCCAGATCATTTACTATCCCATTTAGCTATTTATCACATTTAGATCTATTTTTCATCAATTTTTTTTATTTGGGTAGAGGTTTTGAGGTTTATCATGAGAGTTGGGGATGACCTGGGAATGATTTTGAGAACCGATCGTAAATTTAGAGTAATCGTTTTTGTTCTGATAAAAGATAGAATATATATCATATAGTAGGTTTATACGAAACAGAATCCATTATAATATCGGTCCTCCCCTCATTTTAAGGTGGATTAAAAATGGTTTTGATTATATCCGTGGTTATCAGATCATCTACTCTGCTTATATTAAGCTTGCATCTAGAATCGTATTTGATACATCGATGTAAATAATTGTCATGGTATCATTTTACGATTGATTTGAGAAATTATACTAGACATACCCGGCCTGACTCAATCACACAATTAAGTATACTGTACTGTATCCCCAAATTTATTTCGTCAATATTGTAAATACTTGTGAGTAGTACACTAATGCGAAACTTTACATTCATAATCATACTTGTCATGTTACGATCAATCATGGTTTGTATCAATCATCATTACCATAACTCTCCCACGTAGCAAAAAATAAGTGCAAAAACCACTCTATGCCTTTTAATCGTTTTACATCTTACTGAAAAACACTTGCAGAAGTATTCTACCATAAACATCTCAAAAATAAAAACTCTTTTAAATAATGTCAAATTCTAACAAAACTCATACTCCTCCCTAGACCTTCCTCATCCTCTATCGCACTCATATCCAAACCTTCATCATCTATAATCACACTCAACCATTCACCGACGCTTCCACCACGACATCCATAATTCGCGCTCTTCCCAAACACATCATTTTCCCAACCGAATTCCCTCCAATAAATCATCGCCAAGACCCATTCAGCATCACAGACCATCCCGCCCGCAACCCTTCGATCCCGAAAAAGCCCTTCCGAAAATACGCCGCCACCGGCGCACCCGTCGCGCCTCTATTTTTGCGCGGCGTAAATCAGGTCACGCGCAAATTTTCGGCGTTTAATATCAATACCGGCGCGGCGCCAGTCGCGTATAATTATTCATCGCGCGGCTCGCGGTAATTTCCAGCTCATTTGGCGCACTCTCTCCTTCTCTCTCGCGGATGCCGCGTTTTCATTAAAACCCAGGCCGCTGAAAAATTGATCCCGATTTCTCGCGCGGCGCAAAAAGAGCTGCAATCGTAATGCCGGCGAAAAGAGCAGAGATAGCGTATGCGGCGCGTTTTCCGGGGTCGACAAATACACGCAAACATGCACGGACGAACCGGACGTGGGTTTCGGCGCGATTGGCGGGCCGCACGATCAGCTTCCGGTTATAGATTGGTGGATTCGTGCCAGTCGATGTGCCCGCGTCGGCCGGCTTTCCATCGATTCGCGCCCGTGAGAGCGAGCGAGACGCTGTGTGTGTCTGTGTGCCCGCGACTGTGTCTGTGTGGGTGCGCGCGAGAGAAGGAATGAGAGAGAGAGAGGCGCTCGCGCGCGACACCACGAAACACGCCGGGAATCTTGCCGCGCGATAATCCGACGGGTCAACGACATGGGGCGGGCGGTCCCGTCGCGGGGCGCTTTACCCAAATAGCGATTTAAGTAAAGCGCGCGCGAGCGACGAGCATCGAGACCTTTCGGTAATGGGGCTCCGTGTCCTCGGAAATTGCTCTTGAAATTCCGAGCGGCGAGCGATCCTTTCACCGTAGCACACTTTGCCGCTTTTACGCCGGCCCGACTGCTTGGCAATTTAAATGCTGTTATGAAGGAATCATTATTTCATTGCGACGCTTTTCCTCGTGGCCCGGCACGCACCGCTACGGCGTACCCGAAAAACGCTGGTTGGAGCTCGGAGATGGTGTTGGTAGACGGTCCGGGAGGATCGAGTGAGGGGTAGGGTGAGAGAAAATTGTGGGAAACTTTGTAAGCTGGGAGAAATTTTGAAATTTTGAAGTAGGAGTAGGCAGTTCCGTGGGTATGGGATAAAGGCATATATTTAGGCAAATGGGATACGTATGCAATCTTAAAAATGTTAAAATCCAATTGTAACAGGAGGATTCATTGCGATTGTCATTCGTCACTAGAATCGTGACTATTACAAAATGTTTGCTTATAATCCATATATTATGGATTATAAGCAAAAACATCAATCATAGATTCAGTAAGTTCTTTGCTGACATAAAAGTGAGCCTAAAACAATTCACTAAACAATTCACTAATGACTATTGATTTTTAGTGTAATCTCCCTTGTAGAAATAAAATCTCTTTGAAAATCTCTGAAAAATGCTCTGAAAACATCTAAAAATCTCTGAATATCTCTGAAAATTGGAACCGTAAGAGTTTTTCAGATATTTTCACAGAAGTCTGAAAAATCTATGAAAATCTATGAAAAATTCTGATAAAAACTAAGGTAGTCCCCATTTTTTCAGAATTTCAAGAGGTTTTCGGAGATTTTCTGGAATTTTCAGAGGTATCCAGAGATTTTCAGAAGTATTCAGAGATTTTCAGATGTTTTGAGAGCATTTTTCAGAGATTTTCATAGATTTTGAGAATAGTCAGAGATGTTCAAAAGTATTAAGAGATTTTCAAATGTTTTCAGACATTCTCAGCGATTTTCAGATATACTCAGAGATTTTTGGAAGTATTCAGAGATTTTCAGAAGTATTCAGAGATTTTCAGATGTTTTCCGAGCATTTTTCAGAGATTTTCAGAGATTTTCAGAGATATTATTTCTGCAAGGGCTTTGCGTGCACTTAAACGCACTTTGCATGCACCATGAACGCATTTTGCACACATTTTTATGCATTTTTCATTCGCTTTATATTCATTTTGTATGCATGTTTCATGCCCTCCCGCGCATGAAACTTACATTCATTTTTAAGTAAAAATTGTTATCAATGTGTGAACTCTAGATTTCGTTCTGAAACATATCCCACGACACTTTTTTCATCCAAGATCCCCCTTCCAATCCCCTCCATCATCCATCGATTTTCTCTATTACTTAATGCGAAAATCGTCTCCACTCGGTCACAACTGTTGCCACCGAATCCTCGCAATCGATTAAGAAGGTTTCACCGCTTCGGACACTCCGGCGCAAAGTTTCCGATGTCTGGTCGGGAAGCCTTGTTAGTCGGGTGACCCGACTTCGAACCGCTAATTTCGGCGGAAATGCGCGCCAAGTGCCAATCGGGGCGCGATCGACCCGGAATCCGTGGGAAAGCCTACAAAGTCCGCGGCCACGTGACCCCGGCCGCCTACATTTTTCATGTGCGCGGGCGTAGCCCATTTCAGTTCGGGGCTACACGTTATTAAGTGGGTCGGGGCACGGAATCAAGCGCGCCCCGTCGGGGAGCTATTACGGCTTCATTTAAATTTCCCTTTCGGCCGCGACAAAAGGGTGAACGAGGACGGCGGAAACTCGATAAGGACGGCCGGTGTTTGATCTACGGCGGCGGAATAAAGCGTCTCGGGAGCGCGCGCGGGCATTTCGGTTTATCGATTTATAGATGAAGCTCGGCGGGATGAGTCATTCGTTATTTATCGGGCGGCGGAGTGTGGCTGACACGCCGAGTTAAAAATGCAGGCGACGTAACCCGAAGAAAACGCGAGCCTCGTAACCTAACCTCGTTCGCAATTACGGTTACTTTGATTTCGAAATTCGTTCCGACCGGTTCGACGCCCGGGCCTTTCCCCTGTTTCCTCGGCGCATAATTTAGCCGTCGATAACCTTCCCGCGTTGAAAATTCGATAAGCGCGTTCGTCCGGTGAAACGGAGCTCGGTTTCTTGCGGGCGTCGGCGGCGCGCGGCGAAAAAGCCGCTCGTTTATCTAAATGGCTACTGGGTGGCCCGGCCGAGCGGCTCGGCCAATCACACGCGCCGGCCGGCGCAAAAAAGGCGCCGAAAAACAAACGCCGATGCGCCGGCGGATTAAGAGGCTCTCCCGGTGTTTGAACTTGGAAGAATGTTTATCCAGCGGGCACACGAGCCCGTGGCGTTGGCTTGTTTAATCGATGAGAGAGGAGCCGGCGGAGGCACGTACGCGTCGCGCCAGCCGGCGACGTATGGTGGCCTGAGACGTCCCATTGAACCAAGCCTGGGGATCCAGATATACTCCATGACCTGCGGGCTAGTGACTTGTTTGAATCTGGATCAATAATTGGCCAAGTAACTGGACTAAACTATACTTTAACTGATCCTGAGGTCCAGATTTGGTCCAGATTTTACCTAGACCTTCTACTTAAGCATAGGTCCAGAAACGCACATTAATTGAAGCACAGTAAGATTATATTCTGGACCCATGGTCTGGGGATAATAAGACATCTAGATTCGCTCCAGTCTGGGTCCATGTTGTGGAAATAAACACAAACTTACACTTAAAAGCCATTATAAGATACGAATCTATATATTGTTCGTCGAATCAGTTAGTAAAGTAAGAGACTTTTGATCTTTA
>JABFPB010002516.1:0-19896 GCA_022817645.1 Ceratoteleas bidentatus
ATAGAAAAGAATTGAAAATAAAAATATGAATGTCGAATCTTTCCCAAAAGGAATTCAATTTATATTTTTCAATTCTTTTGTATTCTTTTCTATTCATTATTTTTTGCTGCGAACCCATTCCGAATCTTCATTATATCCGAATATATATCCGAATATCCATTATTTTGTGCAACATGAAAAAAATGTTAATGTTAAAAAAATAATTAAAGTCGAAGCTAATATGTATATATTTTTATATCATAAACTGTTCGCTGAGAAGAGGTTGTAAATATACAGATTTTGTAGTCTATTTAAACTAAGTTTGAGAGAAAACAGTACTATCGACAATGTAAAATAAGATGGTGTTCAATTACTGCTGTAAGAAAGTACAATAATGGCTCTATTGTAAGAAAATACTGGTATTTTTGTAAACCGTTTTGAAGAGTTGAGGGAATCCAGATTTAACGCGTTTAATTGTCAAAATATTTATGATAATAATGTTAAAAAAAATAGGTATGAAAGTATGTTGAAAAAAATATTTTAAAGTACATCCGTTTTGAGTTAACATAGAGATATTTATCATTATTGCCAAAAAAATAACTTGAAAGTATTTTTGATAATGACGAGTGCAGAAATGAAAAATATTTAAAGCAATGGAAATGATTATATATATGGAATTTATTTCGACGATAATAATGATGCTCAAAATATTTACAATTTATTGTTTGAAATATAAAATAATTATATACGCAACATATGTATGCATTTCAACGTATGAAGATCCAATGAAACAATTTTTAATGAAAGGTAAGAATCATTACTCATATGTATTTTAGATTGCGTCCATTTTAAATCTCGGTTACTAAAGTTTGAATATATTGATTCTAATATTTATGAACCGAATAATATATTTATTCTTAGATTTTTACAAACATTCTGAACTTGAGAAAGTCTGTTCCATTGAACCAAAGTCTTATAAAATTCTATTCAAGAAAAAAAATCCACTGTAAATGGTATTCGAACCCACGACCTGCAATCAGTTGGAATATATAACCCGGAAAAAATAATTTTTACGCATTTTTACAACATAAAAATTATGACATCTGACACATGTAATTTTCTGAAAATGAAAATCATTTCCAGAAAATTGTTAAACAAATTGCCAGCATTGGTCCATATAATACTGTTGTAGTAGTCGTTTTTAGATAGACAATTTAATAAAAATGTTTTAATTTTTCATTTTACTTATTCTTTCAGTGTGACTGGTAACTGGATTGTAATGAATCACCATTTTTGCGAGCTTTCTGAATAACTGAAGCACACCCAACTAAGGGAGGAAGATTTAGATGTATAGCAGTGTGTAAGTCGTTAATATTAAGGACATCATTCAAAAAGATTTCTAATCATTACATAACTAAAAAACTACATCCGGTAGATGTTCATGAGTCTTTTCGATTTAAGTTTACGAATGTCTTAATATAATTTGGAATGAAAATAATGATTACGAATAAGACAAAGTCAGACGTTGAATGTAAATGTTTATACAATAAAATATAAACCTTGTGATTTTTATTAAAGGAGTCTGAGTGTGTCACTTCTTAAAAGAAGTGCGTTGTAGTAATTTTGTAAGAAAAACAATAAAAGTAAGCTGAATGATGAAAATAAGTTTTATTTATTTGATGTAATATTTAATCCTAATGTCGTCAAATCAAACAAATCTATTTGATTTAAATTAAATCAAATTGACTAATTTAATTTAAAATTAAATTAGTAAATTAAATTAGTAAAATTAAATTAGTCAAAGGTATCAATAATAAAAGCAATGCTTCAAACTGGTTAAATTTTTATTACAAAACTTCCATATAAATCATGGTTTCTTTTCGTAAAATGAAACACAAACCATTTTTTAATGGAATTGTTACCTTCGATAATTCTCTCATCGCATGTCTTACTTAAAATGAAATGAGTACGTTTTAGCAATCTGCAAAAATATAGTCAATCAAAGACATCTAAAGTTATCAAAATATCATATAGCACAGTTCATAAATAATCAAAATATATTAGTTGCAAACTCTAGCTTAAAGCATACGGAATGCTCAATTGCAAAATATTTCGGCCGCATATTCTGAAAATATTTGTTACTTTGTATGTCCCTGGAAAGTACCAGGCATATTTTCAAAGGTTTTGAAATATTCATGGAACATTTCAAATATGTCAGAAAAATATGCAGGAACGCACCTGGTATATTTTGTGCTACACTGCCTGCCTTATAGTAACAATTATCTATTAAATGTACAAGTTTTCAAGTTCGTGGATAAATGTACAAACTGATTTTTCGTCGACAAACTCAGCTAGCATTTGAGATATCGATATCGATAGTCTCGTCTTTCAACAGGGGTCGCTTATCTTCTTTTACACCCTGTTTTTTGCCACCAGGTTTCCTTTTTCCTCTATTTATTACACCATTCTCCTCGTCCATCATTCGCAGAATTTGAGTCTGATCTGAACTTTCTATTGGAGCGATGGATATGTCTCGCACAGCTCTGAATTTACCACAATTATTCAAATGTTCGTTTTCCAAACGGAAGAAATTCCATATAAAGCGTCTGCAAATAACAGTTTTCTTAATTTCTAAATTTATCAATAAGTCAAAGTTTTACTCTGTTTTCTTTATACTTTAGTTTAGTTTAGTCTCAAAAATTGGCTAAATTAGACTATGGTGTCTAAAATCGACAAAAATTATCTGCATTAGACAAGAGATTGACTAATGCAGAAAATTTCTTTTTTCGGTGATATTAATTTTTCGTGATATTTTAATTTCTCTAGTACCTGAATACTTCCAGTGGAGCCACAATGGACGTCATCAAATCTAATGAAACATTATCGTACTCAACTAAAATATAAGTTAGGGCCCAAGAGAATCTCAATATAAAGTCTTCGATGATTGCAAAGTAGTAAAAGCCCTGAAAAATAAACATAATACTTTATAAATAATCTATCATAAGGCATGAAAAGGCTTTTGTCGTTTCTGTAACATTTATTTTCATAATAATTAAATTAAAGATCAAATAATTATAAGAATAAATTCAAAAAGAAGTGTTGAACTGAACAAAATATTACATAAATCTCAAGGGTTATTTCTAAAAATAATAAAAATATCAATATAGTACTTACTGACGAAGAATAAACAACTTCTTCACGTAAAAATCGATTTTCACCAGCATTACTGTCAAGTAGACCCCAGTCCATTTTAATATCCCATGTATAAGAATAAATAGAACTGATAAAGCAGCTTATTAGCCAAATCCACAGCCACGGGCTCTCCCATCGGCTCTCATACTTTTGTAAATCTTAAAAATACCAAAGTGGTCAATATAACCAGCAGTGAGAGGGAAAAAGGTGCATTCATATGATATATCTGTGGTTTTGAGGAAAAACCAGTTAAGTCAATTTTTTACTTAACTGGTTTGTCAAAATTGATTGATATATTTTCATTTGCGAACGAATGGACAAATCACCTATCATAAACTAATTCTTTTTCTTTTTTTGGAGTAACGTTCTCCATACGTTCCTCTCAATGTACTTTAATTTTATAGATTTAATTTTAATTTAATTTCAATTAAATTAAAAAAATGCCTGATAGATACCTTCATATTGCGTCCGTAATGTATACGTTAGAACGACGAGAAAAGTCGTCGAATATTTTCCAGCATTGACTAAATGCGGAAAGGCTTCTTTGGAATCTCGGTATCTTCTCACGCATTGCGCAAAACGGAACCAAGCTGGCAAACAACTAACGATTGGTCTGATAATGGTAGATCCTGTCATGCATTGACTCGTATCTCCAGCTTCCAGCCAATTCCCATTCGTAATATAAAAACAAGACAAAAAGTGGAAGTCCAAAAATGCAGTCACTAAACTGTTCATCTGATCAGCCAGCCAGAAGTCAGCGAAATTTACGTATGCAAATGGCGCTATTATCACTCTCCACTGAAATTTTGCATCACTTACATTCACTTAGAATTGGAACATTAAAAAAACTAACGAAACATTTTATGTTTCAATTCTGGGGTTAATTATTGGCCACCCTTATTTTTTATTTTTCTATTATTTCCCAGCCAATAAAATTGAAATATTGAGGAACATGAAATATTTTAAAAATGTACGTCTCTCAGACATATTAGATGAATAAAGTAACTTACAATAATCCGCAGTAGCCAGAATCTTGCTTCGTGTCGAAAAACCTTAAACGGATTGAATAGGAATGCAAGCATTATTCCAACAAGGCCTAGAGGATTGGCATAAGGCGGTATGCTTAGATTTGTACTATACAAGAAACTTAACAAACTCAACGTCCAAATGACGCCAAGAACTGCCGCCAGCTCCATTAAGTGTTGTTCCGATAAATGATTCCTCGGATCCAGTTCAAATATAAGTACATGATTCACCCCCGACGATCTCCAGCCATAAACATTTACCCCTATCAGAAATATTATTTCTATTAGAAGTAAAGGTCCTCTATACAGTCGGAACGCCACTTTTAGATTTTCTCCTCCGTCGTGGAATATAGCTAAACATTAAAAAAAATTACATTTGTTTAAATTACTATCAAATTAAGTCAAATATTTAATTTATAAAGTTCTGTTTTTTAGAGTCTTTAATATTCCTATAAAAGACTCTAAGAAGATTCTTTATGAGATACTGTGAAATTTCCTAAATGTAGGATTTTTTATATGAAGGATTTTTAACAGAGTAATTAATAGAGGTTTTAATTACCCGAAAGAACCACAGCGATGAATAAAACGATAAAGCCTCCTGAGAATAATCCAACTTTGAACGTCGTCCAGGGACTTTGATGTTCTCCAAGTGGAGGTACCCTGAGTCTTTTCATCGCACGCTGTCTATCTCCTCCTTCCAAACCACTGGTCACAGTGGCTTCCGTTTCTTGGATCAATCTGTCAATGTCTTTCGAAGTATAAAAATGCGACGTCTCTACACATTCTACTCTCCATTTCGAACCGGAGTCTACAGTCAACAACTGGAAAGTATTTGCAGGGATAAAATATAAAAATATTGGTGCTTTTCTTTTGTGCCAAAGTAACTCGCAAAATAATGAGAGTGATTAAAATGTTCGTTAATGAGATTTTCATTGTATACATTAATTATCTAATGTTCAAAGAAAACGTTAAGTGTTTATTTAAAATATTCCAATTTTCAATTTTGTTGAGTCTCTTATAGAGAAATGAATTATTCGCATTTTGAATATTTCCAAAAATATTTTCAAAATGTGAATATTTAACTATCCACATTTTGCATTGCTTTGAAAATCGTTTTGGCAAATTATGCAATATTTAAAGCAATGATTACAAGAAAATAAGCTTTTTTAATCAATAAATTATTTATTATTTGATGTCATGTTAATTATTTTCTATATTTAGTTTTGGGATAGGATTTACGTACCTTGTCATGTTTCTTTAAGATTTTTCGAAAACCTGTGTAGTTTAAGTTTTGATAATTCTGTAGAAGAATAAGCGATAAATAAAATTCTGAAAATGCAAGCTTTAGCTCGCGCAGTTTTCTCGTTGTGATACGATGTTTCGAACTTGCTCTTCCCTTATTTTTCCCACCTCCATGTTGTAATTCCAAGGCTGTTTTTAATTCGCTCTGTAATGCAGCATATTTTCGCGTTGCCTCTGCCATTTTCTCTGTAAATTGTAATTGTTACATATCTAATCTAATGTTTCTAATCAATTCAAGAATTGTTTTGAAAAATGTTGTTATTGATAGATTTAAATTTTTCATATTCATAAATTCGAATTCTTCAAAGCCCTACTGGTTACACTAAATTTGTCAGTGATAAATTCATAAAGTTGTAAATGAAAATTGTTTATTTTGCCAGTTTCATGCATCTTAATTGTCCACCTAAACCTTTGTGCAACAACCTAATTAAATTCCACAGAAATTGTATTGAAAAGTTTTCTATATTATAGAAATGGATTTAAAAATGGGTTACCTTTTTATTTTTAAATTTCAATTAGATCTTTTATAATAATAATTCTCTAACTAATATGATAATTTTCAATTTTATGAATTCATCACTGATAAATTATTTAGATTCAGTAAAAGTAATGCCCTTACCTGAGTAGAAAGTGTTGATTTTTTTTAATTCCCTATCACAAAAAGTGAAAAATACTTCATCAAATGAGGCAAAGTGTCGTGAGATTATTTCAGGTTCTACACTTTCTGAAGATGGCGCTTCTTCCACTGCAGTGTATAACATGGCTTTCATTTCCTATAAATTAGTTTTTATTATATTGTTTTGTAACTATGTAATTATAAGATAAAAATAATCCCTTCATTAACAATAAGGAAAAAAACAATAAGAAAAAAATTTATTATTGTTGTTTTTTTTATTGTTTTGTAATTTTTATATTACTCAATAAGTTAATATAAAAATTACACCATCACTTTTATATTATGAAAAAACCACCATTATTAAATAACAATGTTCAATCTTCTTTTTATGTTTATTAAAGCTACTTTGTTTAACAAATTAACAATATTTTTTATATAATAATGTCCTGGGAAACACATCCCAAATATTAAATCTCTCTTCATATTCACATCAATAATTATCATATAAATTAAACATTTTATTAATATGATCATTCATTATATGAAATTACATTCTCGGTGAGTGTATGTAATTGATTAATGTGATATGAAACAGACTTTTAATCTCCCATATACACTTGTATCAATGACTGAAAACATTACTGTTCAAATTAATGGATCACGATAAATGTATATATTGACAGTATCGATATGAACTACATAGCCAATTAATCCTGCATAAACTAAAAAAAATGCTTACCTCGTAGCTGATATACTGTTTCCTCCACTCAGGAGTAATATGAGCGGATAAATGTTCTGCGAACTTCATCTTGGCAATATATTTGCTTTCCTAAACAAAAAGGTTCTACCAAAGTTACTTCAGAATTATCAGTATTCTGAAAAACATTGTAAATCAAACAAATCAGCTTTTGCAACAGAGCCAAATTATCGTAATATTAAGGATATTACTATTGTTGATTCCAGACATAAGACAACAATACAGTGCAATAACAGAAACTTAACCTAAGAAAACTGCGAAACGAATAAGTTGATTGTTTACCTGGGGAAATTAATTGCCGGATCAACTAATCAGTCAGATTAGATAAAGCGAAAAATTGATCTAATCCAAACAACGATTTCATCTGGAAGTGACTGTTCGGCAGCAATCCGCTGTAAAGTTGTCAGTTTGGCTGATTAATGTTGTGCTCAAAAGTTGTGCTCGCGAGAGCAAATATTTATCCGAGATAATAATCATTCGGCGAAGGTGCACAGGCCTGCAACACTGCTAATTCGCGCGAATAAACGTAGAATTAGTTACTCGATTGTTCATGTTGACTTTCGGCCACAAATCGACCCCGATTCAATGTTGTCGTCGTACTTTCGCCTCTCTTGTTCTGTCAGTCTCGTGACATTGCGTAGTTTAAATTTCGGGGCAAAATACCGCTCTTTTGACTACACAACAATAGGAGCGACGAATCAGCCAATAATCGCGGCGCAATTGAAAATTTGTATTCAGTCAAAGGTTCTGTGTTAGGGATAGGGATGCTTAAAACGAAGTGGAGATATCGAAGATTGGATAGGGTTTTTTGGGGTATTGTATTGTATACAGGTTTCGTCTATCCTTTTCTCTCGTTTGGAAAGTAATTAGTGAAAATGAAAAAAAAGAGAGATATGAACGATTTCTTGAATAATTCTATTGAGTCTACCAAAAATTTATCAATATAGCACATCGGAAATTATGATTTCTCATGTCTCGTTGAAAATAAAAAATTACGAAAAATTACAATTATTTTCGAAAATGCTTCAAAATTGTGATTTGTTAGTCACATTCAGAGATAAACAATCGTCAGTTGGCATCAATGAATCTGCAGAAAGATATCCCGTGAAACAGCTGACTTTAGGAACACGCGGTTTGTGCCCAAAGCATTTTGCCGCCAATTTATTGAGTCCGCGCGACTTGTTGTTTATAGTGTGAAGTGATCCAAGTCTTTGTGTTTTTATAATTGTGTTTAATCAGTTAGACCGCATGCATTTTTATCTGCATGCTAACTCGTTCCCTGTAAATTGGTGTAATTGACACTCACTTTTGCTACATACGTGCAGTGAATCCAGATTTCGTTTGCCACTGACAAGAAAGGTTATTCGAACGATACATTCTAAACGCATCCTTCGAAAAAATGGTAATTTATTTATTTGTTTCATAATTTTTATGTAAATTCATAGTATATTTGATTGATTCATAACATTAATCTTAAGAGTGGTACTGATATATTTAAATATGTGTTAAATGTTTAATTTATTTATGGTGATTATTACAAAATTGAACTATTATATAGTCTGCAATATTTATTTGCACTTCTTTTTATATTTTAAATAGTACAGTAACAAGTCCAGATTTTGTTGAAATGTTGTTTTTAGTAGCAGAATTCATTTTTTGAAAAATGAAAAAATGTTAAAAAATGTTGTTTCTAGTGACATTTGCAAATATGCAAATTTGTATGCAAAAATATGCACTAATATAATAATAATATTTAATATGCAAAATTATTATTACACGAAATAAACTTTTGTTTATATTATTATTAACATCAGCAATTCTAAACCCAAATAGCAATTCAGGATGTTAAAATTTTAAGAATGCATATTTATAATTATTCTGAAGCAAATTATAAACTAATCTTTTTAGTAAAAAAATTAAATGTCTACTATTGAATTTTGAAATTTGTTGAAATTATACACATTTAATTATCATTAATTAAATTTTAAACAATGTATTGTACAGTTATGAAAAATAAGGTTTAAAATACAATTTAAGATCAATTTAATTTTTCATAGTTTAATAATTGCACAATATGATAATTTTTGTAACATTTTCAGAGTGAATTCAGTTCACCACCCAGAACTCACAGCAGAAATGATGCTGCCACATCTCCAGCACCAGATATTGATGAACCCTTTGCAGATGAAAGCGATTTGTTAGGTAATGAGGAAGAAGATGTTGTGGTTAATCCAGGAGAAGAGGAAGAGGAAGATGGGGAAGAATTATTCGGTGATAATATGGAGGCGTAAGTATAATTTCAGTTAATTTGAATATAATTTGAAAAAATGAATAATGAGTATAATTAATCAGAATATTTGTCTCATTTAGAACCCATTCTGCAAAGAACTTTACAATAATATAATTCATGCTTAAATTGGGTATTTTGTATGTATAATTCAATAAAAATGTCCAAAAATGATTTAAAAAATTGTAAAAAATAAATACTGAAGAAGCATTCTGAAATAAAATTGTAAGATTATTGAAGTACTTACAGATCATTGATACATTTCTTTCTTTGAATGTTAATAATCAATAATTGTTTATTTGTAGGGATTATCGGCCAATGTCTGCACTTGATCGATATGATGCTGGGGAAATGGATGACGGAGATTACTCGGAACTGTCAATGGATGAACGTCATGCAGCCGAAGTGGCAATGAACAAACGAGATAGAGCTGCTGGAATTATGCGAGATGATCTTTTATATGGTAAAACTGCAATCTATTGCACCAGAATTAAGTTACTGAAAATTAATAAGTTTTAATTAAGTCAAAGAAAATCAATCAGTCTTATAATATAATACACCTAGATTTATTTTTTGGTTGAATTATTCAAATAATCAAAATGTTGACTTTTGATTAATTGCAAATTTTATATATGTGTAACAGAAACCAGATTATGTAATACGAATTTTTTTAATTGATAAATAAAACTTTTATTTTTGCATGGTAAAATTATGTTAGAATTAAATCAATGTTAATGTTTTTTTATCAATCATTTTTTTTTAAAGATGACAGTGATGAAGATGACGTTCAGCGCCACAAAAGACGAATGGCTGAAAAAGGAGCAGCTGGAGAAATAGAAACTGAAGAGGTATAACAAAAAGAAAATTGATTTATTTTGTGTTATAGATTTTAATATACTGCCCATTATTAATACAATTATTAAAACATTGACAAACTATTATCCCAAGTTAATTACAAATATTAGCTACATATTTGCTACAAATTATAAATTGAGATCAAAGAATTTTAATTTGATATATTAAACCAAATTATACTTCATTTTTTATTTCATATTCTTCTTACATTTTCATATTCTTAAATGTTTGTGTTCTAATTAGCATAGTCATAAATGCATTACTTGTATAAAAAATTTGCACTGTTCTCTCAACAAATAAAATACCTAAAAACCTGAAAAAGTCCATGAATTTTACTGAAAAAAAATTATAACGAAGTCTTATTCATTGTTTTAGCCGGAATCCATCGAAAATGTAGAAGACACCAAAGGTTACAGTGTGAAAGAGTGGGTGAAAATGCTGGCACCTCGAACCGAAATAGCCAACCGATTCAAAAATTTCCTGCGCACCTACACCGAAAACAATCGTTACATTTACAAAGACCGCATACGTATGATGTGCGAGAGCAATCAGTCCAGCTTCAAAGTTGAGTTCCCTGTGCTCGCAAAACGAGCTCACATTTTAGCCTACTTCTTACCAGAAGCACCTCATGAGATGTTGGAGATCTTCGATAGTGTTGCAAAGGAATTGGTTCTGTCCATTTTCCCAAGTTACGACAGAGTTACTGAAGAAATTCACGTGAGAATCTCGGATTTGCCTTTGATCGAAGACGTTAATACTTTCAGGTATATATCAGGCATTTTATTGTCTATTGAAACTTTTTTTTGAACACCTGAAGTATTAGTTTTTGTGAAAATGGATTGTGAGATTATAAGAATGTTATTATAATTAAAAATATAATTGTATACAGTTTGGCAAGAGAAAGTTTTGGAAATTGTTTTTCTTCATTTTTTGGTGTATTTAATTCAACGGCATATTTAATATTAATCAAAATGATTTCAATGTGAGTGAATTAATTAATGTACGATTTTTCACAGAAAATTGCATCTGAATCAATTGGTGCGGACTTTGGGTGTCGTTACTGCAAGTACTGGCGTTTTACCCCAATTATCTATTGTGAAATACGATTGTATTAAATGCGGAGATGTTGTTGGTCCATTCGTTCAAACTTCGCAAGCGGAAATCAAACCAAGTTCTTGCCCACAGTGTCAAAGCATTGGACCTTTTTCGGTAAAATCCCATTGCATTTCAGACATTAAATTCTCTAAAGTTAAAAGAACTATCCCTAATAGCATACAATATTTAAAAAATGGAATAACTAAAAAATTTTTTTTATGTTTTAAAATAATGCCTTTTCATTTTGGGAACTCTAATAACTTAAACATTTTTCAATTTTTGAAATATTCTAGAAAAATATTCTGGGTATATTATAGGAGTATAATTCTTTTTACAATTATTGGGACTATTCAGAAAATACAATTCCAATACAATTTTAGATCAACATGGAACAAACAGTTTACCAGAACTACCAAAAAATCACGATTCAAGAATCTCCAGGACGAGTCCCTGCTGGAAGGGTACCAAGAACTAAAGATTGCATTCTTTTAGCCGATTTATGTGATCGCTGTAAACCCGGTGACGAAGTTGACGTAACTGCCATCTACACGAATAGCTACGATGGCTCGCTGAATACTAAACAAGTAAATTATTTTCCAGAACACGAATGTTTTTACAAGTATTCGAAAAATAGGTCAATCAATTACTATATGAATTATTTATAATTATTTCTATTTAGGGTTTCCCGGTATTCTCAACTGTACTTATGGTCAATTATTTGCAAGTGAAAGACAACAAATCTGCCGTTTCGTCGCTTACTGACGAAGATCTGAAGCAAATCACTGAACTAAGCAAAGATCCTAATCTGGCAGACCGATTCATAGCCAGCATTGCTCCATCCATTTATGGACATAAACAAATCAAAAGAGCTATTGCTCTTGCAGTATTGGGTGGAGTAGCGAAAAACCCGGGTTAGTATTTGGGATAAAATTTCCAGGCAATTCTTTTGGGAGGTTTTTTTTCACAAATTTCCAGACAAATCAGGAAAATTTTCAGGATTTTGAAGGAAATTTCCATGATTTGGATGGAAATATGACAAAATTGTCAGAAATTGTATTATTAACCAATGAAAAATATATACATATATAATTGATTTTCATTCAATGAAAAATATATATTTTTCATTACTTATTCATTATTAATCAATAAAAATATGTATATTTTTTTCGTTGATTAATAATAAACACTTTTTTCATTAAATATAAAAAGTGGGTTTGTTTGCAATAGTCTTACATACTATCTTTTTTTTCTTTCAGGTCAGAAACACAAAATCAGAGGTGACATCAATGTTCTACTTTGCGGAGACCCTGGCACAGCTAAATCGCAATTCCTGAAATTTGTCGAGAAAATTGCACCGAGATCCGTTTTCACAACCGGCCAGGGTGCTTCTGCCGTAGGTTTAACAGCCTATGTTAAAAGATCAGCCACATCTCGTGATTGGACCCTCGAAGCTGGTGCTTTAGTTTTAGCAGATAAGGGAGTTTGCCTGATTGACGAATTCGACAAAGTATGAATTGATAAAAACATGTCTTTAAAAAACGAAAATGTTTTCAAAGACATTATTTAAAGATAAAGTAAAAAACCGAAATTATTGAAAGATAAAGTCCTTAAAATACATGTGTTTAATTATTATTATTATCTTTTTAGATGAACGACCAAGATAGAACTTCAATTCACGAAGCAATGGAGCAGCAAAGTATTTCCATCTCAAAAGCTGGCATTGTCACTAGTTTACAAGCTAGATGTTCCGTGATTGCAGCAGCCAATCCAATTAATGGAAGATACGATTCCAGTATTACATTCTCCCAAAACGTAAATATTGTATAATTATTCGTAAAACGCTTTAAGTAATTGTATCGTATAACTTGACACATATACTAATATCTTCCAGGTTACTCTGTCCGAGCCAATTTTGTCTCGTTTTGACATGCTATGTGTGGTAAAGGACGAAGCAGATCTAATGATGGATACACATTTGGCCAAATTCGTCGTGAATTCGCACATCAAACACCATCCCAGTAACGTTGACAAAGAAGGGGAAGATGCCAGTACTGAGCTACTGGACGACTCGATCAAACCTATTCCTCAGGAACTTTTGAAGAAATACATTGTGTATGCGAGGCAACACAAAAACCCCACACTGACTAATATTGATAATGATAAAATTTCGAAATTCTACAGTACACTGAGACAGGAGAGTATGGTACGTGTTTCTTTATTTTTATTTCATTTTTTTAAGAACTTCGTCTAATATAAAATTGTGATGAAATTGAAATTTGACTAACATTCGAATTGAAATAATCCTCATATTATTTATGGATACTATTAAGAACAATTGTTTTTCAAATTTGTATTGTTTTTTTTTTCACAGAAAACTGGAAGTCTTCCAATCACAGTCCGCCACATCGAAAGTATTATTCGATTGGCTGAAGCAAGTGCCAGGATGCACCTCAGAGACAACGTCGTCGAAGACGATATTAATCTTTCAATCAAAATGGTTTTGGAGAGCTTTATCGACTGTCAGAAGTTCTCTGTTACAAAATCAATGAAAGATGTAAGTTTTTCACGCAAATGAAAATGTTTCGCCATAAACTTTGAGAAATAATAATTTTATTGTTTGCAACAATTGAAGATTTCTAAATTAATAATTACTGGAAAATAGCATTCATTCCTACAATAATTAATGTATAAAGTGGATTATTATAACTGTATTATTCTAATGATATATTGATATTTTGCAGACATTCCGAAATTATTTGTCATTCCTGGTTGCAAATGACGAATTACTCTACTTTATTCTTCGCGAAGTGACACTGGAAGCTCGCGCCTGTCAAAGAGCACAAACGGGACATTTTGAATCAGTTGAAATTCAAGAATCTGTATTCCTCAATCGGGTAAATACGATGAACAATTTCTTTACCGAATCAACTGTTAAATGGTTATCCTAAAAGTGTAAAGATCACATTTATTTAATGCAAAATGAATATTTTTAGGTCAAACGAATCAACATTCACAATGTAAGCCAGTTCTACAAGAGTGAAATATTCCGCAAAAACAACTTCTCATACAATGAAAAGAAAAGGACCATAATTCAACTTCTGCCGGATAACTTAGAAGATTGATCTGAAAAGTCTGTAATCTGAAGTGCCTTATTGGAAATGTACTATTTAAGAATGTTTACGAATTTTTTATACATACAATAAATATGTTTTTAAATATGTTTTGTACTAAAATGTTTTGTTCCATTTTGAGATTGAGAAAAACTAAATGAAAAATTTAATGTAAATTTTAGGCCATCATTTGACTAAAAATGAATTTACAGTGAATTACTATTTAATCATTTTGCTAATAATTATATATTATATATCAAAACTAAGAACATTTTTGAATGAAATGGAAATGGTTATTCTGTGATTAATTATGGGGAAATTACTGTTGAAAAATATTTATTTTTATTTAAAAAACAGAGATAAAATTAAATTTTGTTATCGCCTGTTGATAAAACGGAAGACAATCTTACTAAAAGCAATATCAATTCACAGTGCTTTGTATGTGGAAAAATATCGACAGGAACACATTTCACAGGTACAAATGGCTCTCCCTGGTACTGTTTCGATGTAGGCCTTGCCAGATCTACAATATTTTTCATCGCTCCGTTCGGGTCACACGATACATAAATTAATTTTTTTATCTTCTCTGCTTTTCTCAAAGCCAAAATTGCTCTGTGATCTGAAAAATGAAAAGGCATTTTTAGTTTTGGGAATTTTAACTTTGTTAGTTTAATCTAGTTTTATATTATTATGACGTACGTAGTCCTGCTCTAGGGGGATCAACTACAGCAATGACTTCTGGTTTGGTGGCTCGGCAAATTACAGGTTTTAAGATCCGTTCTGCCTCACCCACGAAAAATTCGCAGTTATCGATTTTATTTGTGACTGCATTCTGCTTTGCATTGGCAATTGCATCCGGGACGATTTCTATCCCAAGAACCTCTCCACAATACTATCAAACAATAAGAAATATTAATATTATAAAAGTATTAACAAATTATTGGAAGCGATTGAAAAGTAATTGAAGAAAGTAAATTAATTAAACTAAATCAAATTGGCTGTAAATCTAGCAAATGCTAGTAGAATAATTTTGGAAGACTTTTAGCCTTTGGATTTTGAGAAAACTCAGTAAAATGTCTGAGTTTTGCATATTAAATTGATTTCTAAGTTAAAAAATGCTAAATAATCGTATTTTCATTTAAAAAAAGAATATTTTATGCAAATTCCCACAAGTTTTAATATTTTCAATTAAAATTTTATTCACTTTTAGACAATTAAAATTTCTAAAAGTCTTTATTTAACTATAAGAAATCAAATAGGTTTTCCATAAAAGTAAAGTCCTAAAACTGTTTGAGTTAGGTTTACCTTGGAAAAAGCAAGGCCAATTGTTCCAGTGCCACAACATATATCTAACATAGACGTATTTTGTGTGGGTTTCACCAAATCGATTGCAGTCTGATACAAAAGTTCCGCTCCTGATGTATTTACTTGGAAAAATGCTTCTGGTGATATTTGAAAAGTCATACCCAATAAAGTTTCCTCGATATATTTTGTACCGCTAAGATATTCCACGTTACTTCCACCTTTGCCTTTTCCATCCCTGAAATAATGGAAAAAAAGTTGAAATATTAAATTTGAAACATTAATAAAATTCACATAAAAATCATTTTAAAAAGTAGATTATTAATTATTTATTATTATTCGTGTTTTTAATAAAATATTACATTCTCTCTATTGTCTGAAAGTACAGCGATGTAACACCAGCTGCTGCACCACTTCCAGTATTGAAAAATTCCTTTATTTTTTCTTTCAATTCAGTCAACTGTTCTTCAGTCAAATTTTTGGGGTTTACACCAATGATTAACATCATGTGATTTAAACGAGAAGTTCGTACAGTTACTTGTTTCCATGTTCCTTCATAAGTTATCGGATTATATGCATCTAAACCTGAATTTTGAACAAATTGTTCAAAAACCTGCGGAAATTAACATTTTCTTTTACCAAAAATAATATGAGCAAATGCAACTTTAAACTAAAAGTTTAATATAAAATAAAGTAAATAGGATTTTTGTCAATTAATATAAATAAAATGTTTTAAGTTTTAATTAAAAAAAACTATTTTTGTAAATGGATATTGAATAACTGTAAAGATAGAAAAAGAATTGTAACTGTATTTTAGTTGAATATTACATAAATATTTGCAATATTAAATATCAATCATTAAAATTTTTTAAAATAATATAAAATGTTAAATATTTTGTAATATATTAGAATAGATTAAATCTATTATTTTTGTAACAAAATAAATCTAAAAGTCTTACTCTGACTACTTCTTTCATTTTCTTCGGTATATGGCAAAGATCGTCAATTGGTCCAACTTCACATGAACCATCTGCATAGCTTGATAGACGAAATCCTATTATCAGTTTATTCTGTCTATCGCGACCTAATTAACAAATTACAAATATAAATATTATTATTATTTTAAATATTATTTTATTAAGTAAAAATAAAATGGTAATTCTAATGTTATACCATAAGTTACGTTACCTATCGTGAATTCACATTTGTTTCTATAATTGTAAATTTCATCCAAATGTAACGTGGGACTCAATTCACAAATTAGCTGATCATATTTTGATTTTTGTTCTTTGATATACGAACTCAAACTTTTGTTTTCACGTAATATATTGTTTCCCATTTTCTCAATTACTTGCTTCATTTGCTCAGTTTTTAATTTCAGCTGTAAAATTACAGATTACATAGCAATTATGTAAATAAAAATTGTCATATTGACAATATTTCAGCAACAATTAAATAATTTAATAAATTAAAAAATAGAAAAAGTAATTGTAAATTAGACATAAACATGAAAAGGAGAAAAACTAAGGAAATTTTAATTTTACTTATTTAAGAACCTTCATCAATTTGATATTTTAAACTAAATTAAAAATATAAATGTATGATTAAACAGAATTTACTTGTTCACTATATTCCAAATGAGCTAATGGTGTTGTGGTCAATTTAATTTGTTCCTCAGGACTCAATTTTGCTGATTTTGCTGATTCATTTTCCTCTTCTTTAGCTAATTTACGTTTTAATAGTGGATCAGGTACAGCTTTGGCAATCTGTAAAAAAATTTGGCATCAAAATTAAGTATAACTGAATACATTATTTTTAACAATTATTCAATTATTTTCAAATGACTGAAAATGTACCCCTTTTTTATTAAATATAAAAAAGGGTCCTTGTCAATGAAAAAAGGGGTTTTTATAGCAAATAAACATTACTGAATTGAAAAAACATACCTGTACCCGAAGAACCGATTTTTTCCATGTATAGTTTTTGAGTTTTTCAACACCAACTTGTCTAGATTCTTCATCTTTGAAACTAACGTACAACCAACTACTGTTTGGTTTCATAGATTTAACTTTAACAATATTTAACTTCAATTTATCACTCAGCAACTTCTTGAATTCACCCATGCCATAATATTTAGGCATCCCGCGCACCTCAATTTTGTACTTTTCCGACGTAAAATCATCTCGGTCAAGGTATGCAAATGGGTTTTCATTATCCACTGACTCGTTTTTGCCTTCTGGCATTTCGTCGGTCATTTTTATAAAATTCTTTACAACAATTATACAGTCCTTAGTGATTAACCTGAAAATATATTTATAATGATCTTATAATGTACTTTCACACTTATAAAAAGTAAAATTTTATTTTTATCCATATGTTTATTTATTTTGTAAAATATAAATTAATACTTTACCTTAAACGTCGTTATCTAAATTATCTTAACAATAAGTAGTCAAATTGTTTTCAGTTGTTTTTGGGACTGAATGTTGTTAAATCCATGTGGTTAACCGTGACACATGCCGGCATGTGATATGTGATATGTTAGTCTGAACCAATGAAATTTTAACTCTTTCTTAAAGACGGTATAGACAGAGACAGAAATATGAATCTTCTTTGTTAATCGTTACATATCAACAATTTAACAAATTTAATAATATTACAAAAGTATTATTTGATTGTTTAAATAATTGTTCAACTCAATGCGAAATTTTCGAAAACTAACATTTTCGAAATGTGAGTCCAAAACTGAATTTTCGCGAAACGAACAAAACTGAACATATGTCATATTTTGCTGCGTTCAATTTCTTCATTATGTATGAGAAAATAATAACGCAGAAATGCTGCAAATTTAGACACAAATGTTTTAAATAATAACATTTTTAACACAAAAACGTATTTGTTGTTAACATTTCTCAATGTTCGGCATAAAGTACATTCGGATAAAGTGCTTTTATGCTAATGTCCTTTTCATACAATGCCATTTTTGTCCAGTTCATCGATTTACATTGGCTGAGTTTTACCGCGTTTGTTTTCAAATGTAATCAACGAATCACGCAAGTATTCGCAGGACAAGACATTCTCAATGAGGCGTCTTTTTCGATAAAGAGGTTATAGCAACGTTATAACAAATAACAATCAATTCGATAAAAACTAACAATTATGAGTTCGAACGGACTGAATTACGAGACATCAAAAAAATTGTAAGTGATATGTGAGGGCTTGGCTTGCTTAGCTTACTTAACCTTTGTGACGTCGTCAGTGTGAACATTGTAACTTTGGGCAGACTATATTTTTATTAATTGTTGATTACAAGTGCGTAATTGATTCAAAATGAATGTTTTTATTTTTTAAAAATATTTTCTATATAATTTTCAAGGGGCACAAAAAATGTGCAAAATACAAGCATATTGCAAAATATTGATGAACACATTTTATTTGATGGGATCAGCCATGTATGAAATACCTAAATAAACTTCTTGTATATTTATCAAAAATGATATGACGATATTTTTTATTTTAAAAGGAAGTTCATGTTGTATTGTAATATTACGCATTATTATTGCAATTACATATATTGATCTATATAGAAAATATAAATAGAAGAAATGGAAAAATAAAAAAATGTACTGCCATTTACAAATAATATTTTATTTTATTATTAATAATTTATGAACATTTATGTAGATAATGAAATGTATATAAAATATAAACATGCATAAATCGGTAATTAAATTTAGTTGTGTCATATTAAAATGGGCATTTTCACAAATTATTATCTCATTTGTCTAAATTATTCAGTGCAATGCAGAACCACATTTAAAAACTAGCAACGTTTATTTTTTTAAATAAATTATATATATTATTGATTTGTCTATCAAACTACAACATAATTTAATAATTTGTTGAATTTTATGATTTTGTTTTTTTTTCACGCAGAAAAGTAAAATGGTCCATGTAAATTAATTTTTTCAGGGATACACATCCTCCGGGAGTAAGATGTCAGAAATGTCTAGAGTACGGGCATTGGAGTTATGAATGTAAAGGAAAAAGAAAGTATGTGCATAGATCTTCTAGAACACAACAACTCAAAAAATCATTAAACTCTACTTCTGAAGACAAAGGGTAAGTTTCATTTCGAAAAATTTTTTTTTCATTTGGGCTGTTTCCTCACACTGTTAGGTTATTGTGAAGTATGATTGACAAGTTACACCCCAATCGCTGTGAATCCCGTGTGAAGTGTCTGTGAACCCTCGTTCAAAAACCCAGGAGTTTTGACTCCAAAAACCGGTTGCCGAAACAGTCCAAAAAATGCAACAGAAAATTCGTGGCCAGAACTCGAAATTTCAAGGTGTTTCAGCTTAAATGGTCTTAAAGCA
>JABFPB010002517.1:0-19905 GCA_022817645.1 Ceratoteleas bidentatus
AATATAGTAATTTGAATTGAAAATGATATGAGAAAATTATGAGAAATACATGTACAAAATACTAAAAGAGGTAGCTTCGTCCTTGGAGTGTATAATATATATAATATAGTAATAAGTAAGACAATTTTTTTCTCCGTGCAGAAACAGAATTCGATCTTCACTCAACTGTTTCAATTTTCAAGATCAATCCTCGAAATTATTGTTAGCTAAATTGTCCATCATAAGACGTTTTAGACTTTCATTGTGCTCTGGACCGCAGGCTTTTCCATTCTCGGGAAAATTTTGCGATAATCGCAAAAGCTCTAAGTATAATGAGACTACAACAATTATGTCTGAGAGGAGAATTATTAATGTGATCAATGTGTTCGAGCCGACGTTCGAAAGTAGCGACTTTAACTCCATATCGCGATGCAAGTGCGAGGAAATCACGCGCACAAAATAAATAAAATAATGACGTAGAAATCTGCTTGAAGTTACGGCACAAGTGGCGCGTGGAGAGAGCGAAGGGTAAACCAGTAATGAGGGTCCTCGGCTTGGTCAATCGGTGTCGAACGTACAGGGTACAGTGCCGCCCTCCATTTCATTTTATTCCTCAAGCTTCGGCAGACCGCCCCGTAAAAGTCCCCGGGGCTTCAATATGGCCCCACTTTGAGCCCACAATGGACCGTGCAACTTGCAGATTGTTTTCAGTCGATTAACTCGTTTAATTATCAAACGGAAGCGTATGAAATGGAACTTATTTTTAGCAAGTCAAAACGCGTAAGGGATATCAACTGCGTCTCTGTGATGCATAGCCGTACTTTCATGTGATTTACAGCTTTGTAATTTTAGCTTTAAGACACAAATTTGCATAATTTTATTGCGTAACACATGTAACAGAAAGTACAGAAACTATATTTGAATCTTGACATTGTACAATCCTTTGGACTTCTTCCAACACTGTCGCTCCTCGAAGAAACAAAATAAAGGAACTAAATTTATCCCTTTCTGCGAATGCTAACTAATTATTCTTTGATCACAAATATCTCCACGTCCTCATCAACACATCCCTTTTAGGTCTCGAAAAATTGTTCATTTTATCACATCATCATTCGCTGAAACGCTGTACTCAATCAAAACCTGGTTCCCGTACTTATACAATCATTCCTGCACCAGTTCCATTGCCACTCCGATCAGTCTTAAGTTTTGACGAATTTCTCCGACCACACGCCAATTTATCGCGCCACTAACTAAGCCACACCGAAACTCCCAAACCATTATGCAAACCTGTCCACCTTATCTGACATCGCTCACGAGAAACGGCCAGTAAAACAACATTATTTACACCCAAAAAACGTCCAGTCTTTCGTAGATTCCTAATGAAATTACACGGAGCATAATTACCCAGATTCGTATCGTAACCATGTTCGATTCAGCGATTGACTATCCACAAATAGAGCCAATAACGCGGATCAATCCCCGCGCAGATTCCCGGAAATCACGAAGCATTTGCGCGAATCTCTGCTGGGTCGCGTTTTGGTGTCAGTGTTGCCGTAAGTTCCGCGCTATTTGGCTTTGGACTCAGACATAAAGTAAGCCGAAATTCGTGTGCCGCGGCAGGCTTGGTATGTCGTTTCTATCGGCGAATCGATCGAGGAACTCGCCGGCACAACGAAGTCGGCGCTGGCAATACTTGCAGCTCTGGTTCTCCGCGTGGCTTAATTCATTTTCCGTTTATCCGCGATTGTGATAAAGTTCTGTTAGTTTTAATGACGCGTTGACTTGACGTGCCATGAAAATGCCGCGCGCGTCGCATTGCACGTAATGAGAGGAAAAAATGCGACGCACTGGTGGAACCGCGTTATGTGAGTTACCGCGCAGTACTGCTCGTCGGGAACATAGGTGTAAAACAAATGAATCGATGCATCGAACGGACATTCACAGGACACAATGAAGCGTTACTTCAAATCTTCAATGCTACAAATCAATGTTTGCACGAATGTCATTATTGAAGGCTGTAATGGGAGTAGAGGAACTGGAAGAATTGGTTGAGATTATTTTTCACTGCGATGAGTAGAGACGAAATATTCGTTGTTAAATACATATGTTTAAAAATTAACCATTTTTAGTGAAACTAGGATATTGCATTTTGTATGTGGAAAAATACATAAAATATAATATTTTAGAAGAATAATGGAATAATATTGGCAGAATATTGGTTAATAATTGGCCATTATTCAAGCTGCATTTGTCATTTGTTCCTTTGGGCGAATATTGCCCAATTATCATGGAATAACATTGTCCTCCGTTATTGGGCAAATATTGCTCCAAAATGCGGTCATAGAACCTCTTAATTATTGACAATTTAGACTCAATTCCATTGGGCCATCTTTGGCCACTTGTTGGGATGTTTGGTTCACTGGGTAATTAGTCCTACTGGAATTTGCTAACTGGGTTTGTTTAAATTTATCTCAAAGCTATCTGAGTGTTAAAGATTGTGTAGGATATTAAATTCCCTAGGTAGATTTAATCTTATTCGAAGAGATATACCAATTTTAGAAGACTGAAGTGTATAAAATTATCGTTCTAAATATTAACATATCGGTAAACAGCTCTCGAATACCCAGCGTTATAGCAACGAAGCATGTAATTTATCGACTAAAAAAATTAATATTTTTAATCAAAATATTTTAATAAACCGCATTCAACGGTGTTAAAAATATTTATTTTATACACGTACCGTTATAAAATATATACGTATATTTATTGCATACACGTATAAAATTTATTTTATAAATGTAGTTTTAATATTTAATACAATATTTTCTATTTTTAATTTTTCATTTATTCAGTGGCACATGATGCAACTAGTAAAATTATAAATCGCGTAAATTCCTTCCGATTTTTCGTCCAGGGTAAATATCAAAACTCGAAAAAACCAGATCAGACACTGCCACTCGCGAGACTGCGTCGCGGTAAACGGCTTTGTAATCATCCGAGGCGAAACCTTAATCCTCAAGACATTTTTGCCCTGGAAACGCATTTGCCGAAACGAAATGAACCTTTTCCCTGGAAATGTGTGACGCGCTGAAAACACTACAATTAAGGCCGACGGTAACTGGGCGCGAGAGGCATACGTGTCTCGCAAAACTACAGAGAAAGTAGCTCCTCTCCCTCCAATTAGTTCGAGGTCGAGCCGACACCGTGGCGTACAGTTTTTGTCCCGGTTTCGTGAGCGAAAGGGGATTAGCCGTATGAACGTTGAATTCGTAATGAACTACTCACGGTAAGTGACGCAGAGGCGGGCACGGTGACCATAGAAGGGCTGCCGCTACCGCCGCCCCTCATACTTCCGCAGAAATTAAGCAATTACGCCGCACTTTGTTTACATCGGCTCCTGGAACGTCACAAAATCCACGATTAATTGCGCCCGCTGATGACTATATCGCATTGCTGTTATGCACCGCGTGTCGCCGCTTTAACGCACTTTGCCAAGCTTCGGATGATTCGATTTCGCGCAAGTTCCGCCGCGTCAACAATTAAGTCTTCCCACGACTTTTCCAGCGGAGAAATTACTTGGGCACTTGCCTTTGTGTAAGTTTAAGTTGATGCATATTGTTGTTTTGGAACAACGAATGAGAAATGAAACGTGTTTGATTACTTTGAAATAGTATACTCTCTTAGATATATATTTTATTTGATGGAAAAAGAATTCGATTCGAAGCATATAATTTTCCATACGGTTTCGTGCAAAATTAATACTTCTATTTGAAAACAACATTATGTTTTTCATTTAACCATAATGTTGTTTTCAAATAGAAGTATTAATTTTGAAAACAACATTATGTTTTTCATTTAAACATAATGTTGTTTTCTAGAAGGGACACTCTTCAATATTTTTCTGTTGAGCCAAAATGTTGTTACATTTTCGCTGAAATTGGCAATAGAAATCTGTCAGGTCAATTTCTGTTGTTACAGTCTTAGCATTAGGCTCATTGAGTCAGACAAAAAGTGTTGAATCAATGCTGTAAAACTGCACGCAAACATTACTTTGAGTATGCAGCCAATTCAATATGTAATAAACGAACAAAAAGTTACATTCATCGATAGTAAAATTAAATAATCTTTTGGATGAGCATTCTAGTCAATCGAATCCGATAAAAACTGTTAATGTTCTCGTGCACGCCAGTTTGAAAAATCGTGTTTTGAGCAAAACTCGTTAAAATTCATTATTATTAAATAGAGGCTTCGGCACACACTCACTCCACTGTAACTTCGTCAATAATTCGAATTTCCAGTTGAAACTTCGTCAACATACTCTTCAAAGTATAGACAAGCAAATGATCAAATTTTCGAAAAATCGATTTATTAATAATTTTATTTGGGGTTCCTGCTTAACGTAATTCTTCCTTAGAAGTCGATACTTTAAAATGTCTGACATCACAAAAAATAATTCAATTTTCAAAAAGTAAAAAAATAGCCAAGTTATGTCCTAAAAACTGACAAAATGCAGAATAAATTAAATAAATTTTTTAATTTGCATTAGGTTATCGTATCTATGTGAAATCTTACATGAGGAACAATGAATCTGTCCTGGTGAATCTAAGATTTTTTTATGACTTGTACAGACAACATAAGATCATAAGCCTGAGAAAATATTTCGTGGAAAAATCTCTGTTTAGAAATCTACAGCTTTTGCAAATTACCCTTTTATCTTTAACTCAGAGACAAATGCGATTGAATAAAGTGAGAACTCCAAAAACATTCAAGCAAATCGACAGAAGAAGCCATTGTTATATTAGTCATACAATTTTCAATTTACTTCCTTCAGACTTAAAATTAAGGTCGCCAAAAACTTTGAGAAATAATAATGCAATACGACATTTTATTATAGACATGTCACATCAAGATATGACAACGTTATTTCGCCCTTTACAATAGTCTTCACCATGTACCGAAGTAATGTGTGTCCGAGTATGAAGACTATTTTTATTTTTATTATTATTAGAAAATTTTGATTGTACAGGTTCGCGTAGGGGCATCTTGCCTTCTGCGGAGTTCTTAAACTGTATATTTTTTTGTATACACCTGTATTAAATAGATTAATAAAATAAAAATAAATAATTAATTTTTTCAACTAGTAGTTATATATTACAACAAATATATTGCAACTCATTAAGTACCAATTTGGAATTAAATTTTACAAATAACAGTTTGTTCAGTCGCCTCTATGCAATTATTTAGGTTCAGAATTTTGTTCTTCTATGCTCTTTAGTTTTTTGGAGTGTGTCATCGCAAAATTAAAAACATCCTAAACTATAATGTAAACAATGTGAAACTAAACGATATCCTCGACTACATTACATTTTAAATATGTATTATTATTATACAATGCAAACTAAAGATATTCTTCACTCAAAGCGCTTTTATCGATAAAAGAATATTTTGCTGCAAAAGATACTTTTTGAATGTAAATGAAAGTAATTGTCCTTGACCGAAAGTAGTGCCATCATTGAACTATGCTTCTGTTTTGCAATGGGAATGTTAGTTTAGAAGTAAATAACGTAGTTATTTAAAAATAATAGAGTAGATAGCCATTTTTAATTAAATACGATCAGAAATCGTAGATTTAAATTGTCCCAAAGATGGATTATTGCATTAAAATAAATAATCCCCATCAGAACGGGACGTTTCAGAAACCTTCTGAACGTTACAAAAACGTTTCTGAAACGGTAACTTGTCCGCCAAAAAGAAGTTTCACGAACGTTCAGTAATATATTACAATAAAATGAACGCAAACAAGTTTATAAAACTTCGAAACAACAGTTTTCTAAAAATATACAACGTTAATCTCAACCTTGAGAGGAAGTCTGAAAAACCCCTTTCTAAAAATCAGCTTGCTCCGGCCGCCTATCCCCAACCTCTTTTCCCAACCCACCATCAGCATCATCCAATGAATCTCATAACATGTTTCTTATCTCTCGTAATAGCCAGTTGCACGATAAACGTCCTCTCAACATACATCGCGGTCATTTTTCCCGCGCCGCATGAGTTGTAACGAGGTGGCCACCTGAAAGATTTTTTCCACTTCCCATAATATGGCACGCTTTTTCATCGCAGCCTCGTTTGACGCGCCGCTGATTTTCTTCTCAAACATTCGCATCCCGGTCCGGAACAGGCTTCCCGCCGTCGCCGCGGGAGGAAGCGGCAAGGGGAAGCCTCGCTGCCTCCGCTCTTGCATTATTACCCTTATTACGGATTCTCTCGTCGTCTGTCCTCGTCGTGCCTCGGGCGCACGCACTCTCGGCTTCTTTTGCTGCGATCGACGCTCGCGGCAAACTCCACTTTGTACTCTCGCGAAGCCGCGTCCGCGTAATTGCCACGTTCCCTTGCTCGGCCGAACGTACTTACGTGTCGTTTGCGCCGCACGGAATCTGCGCACGCGAGCGACCTCTCATTTCGCGCGTCGCTACGAAATTGCGACGACGCCGAGTTGACCAACGACACGAAACCTTTCGACGCATTTTCCGGCGATTTCGACGCGAGTCGCTTTGCATGACAAAGAGATCGGAGTGTGGTTTCTTACGCGAATACATGAATACCGAAAAGCGGCCAAGTAGAAAATGACGCGATGGAATCTGCCGCGGATGCGCCGACGAGATCACGAAATCACGCGCGATGCGTTTTGCAATGACTTGTAATTGTTCGCAGTCAAGGCTCATTCGTCGCGATGAATAGCCTACTCGCGATGTGGTAATGTGCAGTGAGTCTCTTATTATGCGGCAACGGAAGTGATGCGATTGCGAGCAAATGCGAGATTGCGTTTCTTTCCGGAAAATCGGGATTTTCGGTGGCTTTCATGGGCCGATTCGGAAACATAAGTGAATTAGATTGCTTCTTACGCCTGCGGAAACGATGTTTTGCGCGGCTTTTGGGATTGTAACTTCGGTTATAGTCGAGAGGTTGTGTAGTTTTGAATTAACTTTTCGAGTTACTAATTTGAAATTTCATTATTTGAATTAGATACAAATTAATAGAAAATTTGGCCTAAGGGAACTCAATTATGTTGGATCAAAACTTTCCACGGAAGGTGAGAGTAACTGGTCAGAGTAGAAGAAATACAATATGGCGGGTAAAGTAAATCGTATTAAATGTGGCGGCAGTTAAGGTGTTAAATTAATAAACCGATATAAACAAATTTTATATATGGGAAAGTTTGTTTGAAGGACTATTTCGTTTAAAATTGTATATTTAATGCGATATTAGATCTATTTAAACATGTGTTTAAATGCACCGAAACATGAATAACAGCTTGTAGCACTTTGATATAGATATATATAACCGTCAATTCGCAACAAGTAGTCGCAGTTGATATCTCACGAAACATCTTCACGCTAGCAATCATCTTCCAAGCTAAAATTCGTGTGCAAAATTGAAAACAATTCAACCTGGAAAACTCTTTTGTACCGTGATTGAAGAATTGTTATTCCACTGCCCAAGTAAAAATGTGACCAGTTTAGTATAGTTTTGGCAAGGCACTGGGTAACTAGTCTAGTCTGAGCTGTCTAGTAACTGGGTAAATACTAGATAATTTTACTAGACTTGTTTCATGAATAGTTTCAGCTAGTTTCATTATCATATTATAGAGTTCTTTTTACTTTGGTGATCTAAAGGCGTTGCATGACATGATGTACTGCCAAGGGTATCCCAAACACCGATTTCGGCGCTTAGGCAAATTGTCCTTTCATTTCAAAATATTTTTTGTGTAGAAATTATACCTTGACAAAACTAAATGGTACCACCTAAGCAGTAAAAGTGCCAACTGGTAAAAGTTTACATCTTCAAGTAGTGTAACTGTGTTATAACTTAAAATTGTACCGATGTCCTGGTGAATAGGCTATGTAATTTAACCTCAAAAGATGTATTGGTACTAAATTACAAAATAGTAAGTTTATCACTTACTACTTCAAGTGATAAACTGAACACTTCAGTGTTACATTTTCACCATTTGACAAATAGTATACTTTACCACTTGAAATTGTACTTTGTACCGCTACAGTGGTATTTCGTACATCTAAATTAGTAACTTTATAACTTATGTTTCCCAGTGTACGTGTCCACGATTATCTCCGCAAATAAACAATTGGACAATTCGGAGTTCCATTCTTCATTTTACCAAACACTGAATAATCGGTACTTGGTATGTTGAAGTGAGGCATGTCAAACAATTTATACTGTAGGTAAGTTGGTATCAATGTAGCCACTATCGTCAGTTTTATGATCGCGCGGAGTATTTCAATTATAAAATGCGCAATCAAATAAATCACTGTTTCCTGATCAATTTAACGGGAATCTGTTTTACTGCGAGAATGATGAATGAACAAATAAAAAAGGATTAAGCATATTGGGCAACAAGTCAATTAAGTTGGTAGGATGCACTTATTTTTGCCTCCACAAAATGGGGTACCGAACGGTAGGGTAATGCCTTTTATTGCGCAGCAACGTGATTTATACTTGATTTAATTAGAAGATATTTTGAACTCGATAAACTGTGTATCTTAATTTGTATGACCCTTGTCATTGAATTACTGCGTCTCGCTTATAATCACAGCATGGAAAAAATATTTCCGGCTATTTCGAGAACAAGAAAATTAGTATTAAAATTACAGTATCAGAAAGAAATTAACATATTAAAACTGAGGAGTTTTAAAAAACGACATACCACTAAAAAATAAACGTTGAAGTACTTAACATTAATGTTTGCATTCGACGTTGATCCGACATTGGTCTAACATTGGCAACCGGTTTTAGCATCCAATGTTGGGGCAACGACGGCTAAAAATTCGATTCGATATGGGTCCGATACTGTATGCCAATGACGGACCCATATCGTATCGATTGTTTAGCCGACGTTGCCCCAACGTTGGAAGCCGACACATGCAGCTTAACATATATATGTTACAAAGACCAAACCATTATTTAAAATATAAATAATGGTTTGAGAAAATGAATTCGTACGAATTAGGTCGTAAAAAGTCAATTCGTAAAATACTGTGCGTGGTTGTGTGTTTTCGGGAGCTTCAACGGATTTCAACTGATTTTGAAACAACTGCTTGTCACACGCCAACCGACATCACAATAAGCTAACCTCTTTAAACAATTTCCGACATTTGTTAGGTTAGTACTCGCCATTACTTGTCAAGTAATCGGTTTTACGAATAAAATTCGTAAAACTTTACGAACTGTATCGTATTATACTACGAATTGGATTCGTACTGAAGTATGAACATTTATCGTATCTTTTACGATATATATATCGTAACTTTTGCGATATATATCGCAGCTTTTACGAACTCGTTTTCTCAGTGAAGATACAATTTTTGGTTTCAATATAAAGATACAAAATGAATATACGTAAACATTAAAATTATAACAACCCGATAATTACCACTCTTAAAATTAATTTGCATTTTTATCATGAAATAACAACTTCCCAAAGTACCACCTGTTTCCTCTCTGACCTACTTCACAACTCAGCTACTTCACTTTCCTAAAACCTCAGTTTTCCAAAAGTTCGTATCTTCCAGAAAAAAGAATTTCCTCGTAATAAATATACGCAACTGCATAATCATAATCTTGCTTGCAAAGACAACTTGACTGTCATTCGGAAAACCGCAATCTAAGCCCGCCTAATCTGACATATCTATTGGCCCGGCACGTACTCGTTCGTAGAATTCGACGTATCATCTCCGTTTCGTTAAAGAAGCGATATGTCTCAGTCCCCGCGCGCCAACACGAACCGCTTTTTCCCCGTGCACACCGCGCTCTTTGTCGTGCTCAGGCAGCTCGTATGATTCATCCTCGTCGGCGCCCGAACGCCAACTTGCTACTCTTATCTCTGTCGGACGTACACGGTGACTTTTCGTAGCGCTCCTTGTCTGACGCGCGAGGGTGCCTGATATATGCGTCCTTGTCGCACACTCGTGTGGCCCACCCACCGCAAGTTCCACCCGCCCACGTTCCTCTCACGCACTGCTGCGTGACCATCCGTTGCCGATTGGAAGGTCGGGGTGTTATTGAATATACGGTTGGGTATTCTAGCGAAGAATCAACGGCACAAAGACAGCCAAACGCTCGCATTGTTCTGTCAAATGCAACGTATGCTTGTTCATCACACGACGACACGCCGGACGCTGCGTTAATTAAAGCAAACTTCGAGCTGCGGCAGTTTTTTCGGCGCCATCATCCTTGGACGCGAGCTGTTATGGGTCGAGGATGCACTGGTTAACTTCGTTTATGAAATGTTAACAGGATGTTCAAGGCACATTTTAGAGGATTCGAGACAGCGATGCAGATTCAACATCGATTGAATGTAATCGATATTGAATCTGCTTTAAACGCAAGTATGACAAAATCCCAAAAAAATGACTTAAATGGTTTTTCCTCAAAACCACAGAATATAGCCGCGAATTTTTGGTTTTCTAGCCCAAGTAGAATTTTACTCTAGAAAAACGTTAGAAACTAGCAAGTTTTATTAGTTTCACGCTAGAAACTCTCAATAAAAACTTGCAAGAATAACGTGAAAAAATCTAGACTAGAAAAACTTGCGATATTCTGGCAAGTTTCTAGCGAAAAAAATCTAGACACGGTCTCGTCACACAATTTTTTAGGTTAGAATACACAATTTATTCGCAAGAAAATCGAAAGTTTTTCTAGACTAGATAAATGAAAGTTAAACTCACTACGTTTAAGTTTTTCTAGTCTAGAAAAACTTACGAAAAACTAGCGAGTTTCTAACCTCAACTTACAAAAAACTAGCGAAATTTCTACTTGGGAGGGATATTTTGGTTGTAGGGATATTTTGTTATGGATTTATGGATACGTTGGTTTACTGATATTTTGGTTTAAAGACCCGTAAATACTATATCTATTCATTACCCCGTAGTTCCCTTAATCGATTCGCAGTACCCTTTCGAGAAAGCAGTTAAACCAATAAACGTATCTTGCACAATAACTACTGTAGATGAAACTGAATCACGAAAAACTGCTCACGAAATCCCCTTTTCCTGATGAAATTTCTTAGTTCTAATGTAACATTTGTCTTTATGAAGAATGCCCCGCTATCTCTGTTTCTTTGAAGAAAATATAAGTAACAGTGTTGTACAGCAAATTATTTCACGGAAAAATATGAACGTGAAAAATTGCACATCGCATTTATTCGAGGACAAATGCTCTTTACGCTTCGTCTTTATTTCTTATCTCACTTACACGCATAAATGAGTTTAATTTTCACAAAGTACATTGTTCTGTTTCAAGCACTCGTTCTAGGGCTAATTATTTACAAATTTCTGGTTTTAATAGAACGGATACTCGCATGCAAGGAAACGAAATTCTATAAAATTTGCTTGGTAATATAATTACGGATACGTTTTTCAAATACAATAACGTTACAAAATAACGTTAGGAAATTCTTCTTAAATTATATGTACACGGGGAGAAAAAATGCCATTGAACCAACAACAGTATCGGACTGGAACGGTGATCTCTGTTGAGACAACAGCGAATCGCTTTTGTATATAATGTGCTTTTGAACATAATGTGTTCAAAAACAAGCTCGAGGTAGCGCGTAATGGTGAAACAAAAGCAGATCGCCCTTGGTTAAAAAACAGACACTTTTTGTTAACAATCTATCTTCTACTACGCGTTAGCTGTTGATTTTATGGTATTTTTTCTTCCTGTGTATAAATTGTAACTGAAGAGTCCTATACATGTACTCTAAAAAATGTTATGTGAAATCAGAATGAGGCAAGCGGAATCTGCGTGCCGTAAGTAGTGTCGACTTGTAAGCAAGCTATTATTTTTTAGAGTATGTTAAAAATTTTATTTGTACGTGTTTACTGCATTTTTTCATGCGAGTTGTAATGTTTCTAAGATAAATACTCGTGGCAAAAATTAGTGTATTAAGAGTTTGTTACCCAGATTATACTCAGGCAATATAATCAGACAGTTATGAGACTGTTTCATTAACTGATTTCTAAAGTAAGGGTAAGTGTATTCTGGATAAACTGATGGTGTTTGGGCCGTAACCAAGTCCCAGACTTCAAGTCAAACTCAGTTCAGGTTCGGGCAATATTACGATATATCTGGACTAAGTCTGATCTATAATTTAGAATTCGGTCGTGACCAAGTCCCATCCAGAATATATCCAGGATGGGTAATTTAAATAGTCCGGCAATTACCTGAAAACAGTCTAGGGATAGTCAGGTTGAATTTCTCTCAAGAGATTAGATACCCCTGGTGAAAAAAATAAATCTGGATTTGGTCTGGCTACGTATACTACTGCCAGATTTTATCCACACTGCTTCCAGACTATATCCAGATTATAACCAGAGTCTATGTAGTCTGGATATAGTATGGGACGCATCCAGACTTTATCCAGTCTGTATCCAGACACTTTTCAGACTGGATATAATCTGGCATCAGTGTGGTTACATTCTGGCATGCGGCCTGACCCAGACTATATCCAGACTAATATAAGACTGGATGTAATCTGGATACAGTCTGGAAACTGTCAGAATATAATCTGGGAACAAACCGAATCCAGATTGATTTTTTCCACGCGGGACTAAACTATTTCCAAACATTTTTTTACATGAAATCTTTATTAATTTCTGCTCAACCATTTTATTGCACATGTGTTCATAAGTTTAATAACATTTGAAAACGTCGGTGTCTTTAGATGAGTGGTGAAACTACTTTCACGACTTAAATAAAAAAAATGTATTCCGATCCAGTTATTGTACTCTCAACGTCCCAATTAAAGGAACCCAGTTTCTTAGCATTTGTTAAAAAATTAGTCTTCGAACAAAAACGAAGAATCGCACTAATCTGACCTTATTTGTGAGATATAGCGTTGCGACATTAACATATTCAAATCCACAGGTTACTATCAAGTGTATAAATTCAAACAAGCTGCGAAAGACTAGCAGCTGGAAAATTTCTTATTGATATGCAAATTAGGGAACCACGAAGTTCGTGCGTTCTTACATGTTTATTCTCAAATAATAAGATAAATATCGCAACGGGACGTCTGTTTGACATTTCGCCAGCTTGTTTGCGACTCAATAAATCCCGGATACGGTTTTTAACGAAACGTTTTTATAACGTGGTCCGGAATTGAAAGTTAGGACATTCACATTGCCAAAAAGGTTATTTTATCGCGACACAAATGGTTGCGACATGGACATATTTGTTGACAAGTATCGTTTCGTCGCGGGAATGTTAGCACTGCACCGTCATAAAATATTTGATAAACTAAATTTGATTTTAAAAGACTGGCTGTCGGTTTCCCCCGCAATTGCATTGCATCCCCAAAATCCACGATGCTAATATCCGAATTCTAAAGATTTATAGAAACAGCGTCTCCAGTGGTATTTTTAGCTCTAAAGGTACACGCTTTTCAGACACCAGAGGCCAATGATCGTAAACTAAAATAGGCCACGAGGACAGTCCCCGCCTCCACTGACGTGACCCGCGCAACGCGCAGAATCACATCGACATGCTTGCGCGAATATAAACAAAAATACATAAGTGTCAGTATCATCGGCTACGTATAATTAACTTCTAATAATAACCACTCTTTGTCATAGATTACGAATGAATCGCCAACTCGAAACGTTAATTGACATTAGGCGCTTCCGATCCAGCGATTTGGCGAGATATCGTGGTGATGATTGATGAATGGATGTCGGTAAAGTCACTTGCACTGCTTCAAGTCAATGAAATAACAAATTTGAAAAAAATGGTTTCCAATGGAAACCCTTTACTCAGACGTTCATCCCATGCAAAGAAAGAACTATGAATGATCCTGAACTTCTCCTAACACTCTTTACTTCTTCAACAAAGAACAACCATCCGTCGCCTTGTAAACAGAAATATCGATTCCTACAATCTACTGCCTTTACTTTTAGGTTAAGCACGATCAGACAATAAAGTGCGACGAGTTCTAGGTCGCACAACAAATGACAACATAACAGTGCAAGTTCGGTTCTAGGTCAAACACTTGCACACTTGAAATAGCTTGTCATTCGACTAAATGTCACCTTAGCCAATCCCCTCGAAGCCCTTCCACTCAAGACGAACACCACTTTGTATCACTTAGTTCCCAAAAATTATCAGGATCTATTTAATTAAACAAACCGAAGACTGTTTTACCGATACTCTTCCCAACTCTACCGGGTACTTGGGCTTCTGCCTACACTGTTAAAATGTCAGAATTCGAATTATGGTACCTACACAGTACAATCGAATTAAGGTACAAGTACCTTAAAACTAATGTATTTTAAATACATTCATGAGATACAGTTTCAATGTCTTGTACAGTAATTTTAAGATACGTGCCTGACATCAACTTCCAGTACTTGCATTAAAAGTGCATTAATTTATGGACATTTTTAACAGTGTATCTGAATCAACCTCTTGTCAAACCTTGCCCGAATCCTAAGCCAATCGCACAGTAACCCCTCGCGTACTGGAGCGAATCGACATGATGAACCCACGATGACACTAAACCAGCTCATTTGCTCGCGCGCAAGTAGTATCAAGATTTCTCTTGGTAATTAACCCGAAGTGGGACAGCACCATGGGCAACAGCCGCTCGTCACACTCATTCAGTGATCACGTGTATATAGGTTAAGCGGACGCACCTCGCGGCTCGGCGGCGCAGCTCCGACACTTGTGTCGCCTCGTGACAAGTTGTCTGGTTTGTCGTGGCGTTCGCACACGTCTCGACGGATTGCGAAAATTCGGTTTGCCGCGAAAAATCGCGACGGCGAAATCACATGCCGCAACTCAATGCATTGCATTGAGTAAGGTCGCAACAACGTCGGCTATGCCGGGAGCGCAGGCGCGAGCGAACGGACGCGCTTCCGTAACCTTTCGTTTGGCGACGTGTCATTTGGCGGCCTGTCGCGACGCGTGTTACGTGTTGCGTCACGCGGCGAACAAGGTCTCTGGGCGAGCACGGCCTTGTTGCGTCAGCGCGGACTCGAGTGTCCTCGAGGGCTTTCCAATGCCAGGGGACCGGGCACGCGGTTACGGCGGTTTCGTTGCTTTCAAGTACGCGCGCGGCTTTGGTACCGATCGATTTGCTGACGTCAACAGTCAGTGGGCAAAGTCGCACACAGGTTGCAGTTAGGTTTGCGGGCAATCGATAAGGTGCATTTCAGAGGAAGACGAGAGGGTCGGGATGGCCGAGGGTGGGGGTGTCGCCAAGCGTAATTTGGGGATTGAAGAGAGAGGGTGGCGGGTGAAAGGGTAGCATAAGGGGATGAATTTGTGAGGTTGAGTTAATGTTTAAGAAGAGATGATAAGAAGGGAACAGATTTTGGTGGAAGGGGAAGAGGAGGAGTGAAGAATTTTGTAAAAGTTCGAAGCCTCCTATATTGAGGCAGGGGCCTAGAACACATCCAACTGGGGGGGGGGAGGGAGGGAGTAGTTCCCCCCCCGTACATTTTAATGGGGAACAGATTTGATCGGGGGGATTGAACAATTTGTTCTCTTTAAAAAAATTTGGTTCCTGCGACGCTGCATTGAGGAAACTGAAATACATTGACTCCTTTCTTGAACACGAATGAGTTGAGTATTGAGATTCGGTTGAAACAGTTTGTAAATAAACCACGGGGTAGTTTATACAAAACATTTAATATTTTGCATCACAAAATAATAGGTGTTCTGAGAGTAACTAAAAACATTTTTCGAATCCTACTAATGAATAAATTTGAATCTATGGTGGTTTGATCGTAAGTTTGCTCTTATATTTGTTTGTGTATAAGCCCTTTAGCCCAAGAAAAGTATTGCAATCAACCAATATTTGACTGATATCTAGCTAAGGTGCAATCCTTGAGGGAAGCCGGATGTACTGGCGATAGTGGAGGATTCAAGAACTGGGCCAGATATGGCAGCTATTTAGATTAGATATTAAAATAGAGTGAGGTACTTTGCTGAATGTTTTCCCAAAGCCAGTAGATACGAAGTCTACTTGACCGCATTGATCAATAGGAATGGATTTATAATTACATGTGATTGCCAAGTTGGTGACTGGATAGTTATGAATCGACAAGATGGATTCGTAATTACAAATCCATCTTGTCGATTAACAAGTATAAACTTTTCAATAAACTTTGGTGCAGTGTTGATCAGTGTCACAGGTACAGAATAAAATGTATAACTGCTGCAGTACTGCTCGCAGTGTTAAAACAGAAGTGTTGGTGTAACACTTCCGAAATGCTGGGTGAAGTTATTAGATTCGGTGCGTTATTGTCATAACAACATCGCTATAAGACTGCAGTTGCGGAGTATACAGTGTAAGCTGAAAATGGCTTTAATAACAAAAATGCTTTATCACACAAGTTTTTTTCAGAAAACACGTTGAAAACCCTTGTTTTTACAGTGTCGTTAGATCTAATCGTCGACATCGTGACGATTACATATTGACCCGATCTCGGCAGCCGTTGAACCAACGTTGGGCCAACATTGGTTCTATTGTTACGATTGGCTAACCGCAAATTTTTCTACATGGGAAAGCGGCTGCAATCTCACGTAAATTATTTATATGTAGTGCATTACTTAAACGTACATGATGCATGTTGAGCAAAATATGTGTAGTCCATTGTTGTACTAATTTGTTTCAAATGTATGTGTACCCTAAATTGTGTCACTTACACACGGTGGATATGTATATTACTTAACAATTTTAATTACAATTTGCTCTAAAGCAGGACTCATAATTTCAGAAATTTCGGATGAAGTCAGAGTTAACGAGAGATTGGAGAGGGAGAGAGAGAACGCCATATCAACAGAATTCAATCACCAATTCATGGTCTCAAGTTTACCTCTTTTATAATCAAATTTGACGTCGAAATAAGATGGAGACTTATCTCGCCTGTATGGCAATGCGAGATTATTGTGAAACCTGAGAAAACACGCTATTTTATTTCATTTATATCTCGTCAAATTCGTGTCGATATAACAAAACGAAATGGCGTAACAAAACACGATATTTCAAACTGTAACTTTTACTCATTTTTCCGTTCGTTTCTGAGAAAAGTTTTGATTAAAATTTTGTTGAAGGTCGATGTCTTTTATTTACTGAGAATTTGATGATTTGATAATTTTTCATGATTTTAACTGAGCCTGCAAAATTTTTTTAAACTCTATTAGAAACGAATAGATATATAAAAATAGAGCAAATTCATATAGAAATAGATAGTATTTCTATTTGTATATACATACAGATACCAAACTACTGAAAGTATATTTACAGGTAGCTCGTAATATTCGCTATACAACCTATAACAATGTTTACAGGTTTTGAATAATACAAGTAATGAAAATAAATTAATACTTTTGGGGCTAGCAGAATAGAACATGGCGGCCGTTAAGCCACTTTACGAAAATTCCATTTACGTTTTCAAGCACAATTGAGTGGCTGGATGTTAAAACTCGCTCTGGGCCATACTTTTCTTATGGCACGGAGCGAGTTTTAAACATCCAGCCAGTCAATTAAGCAACAAAATGTTCACAGTTGTTGCTTAATTGACTGTTGCGTAAGTACTTGAAGGGTGAACATTTAGTCGCTTAATTGTACGTATTGGCACTTAAAAATGAAATTGAAGTTTCCGAATAGTGACTATCAGGCCGCCATTTTGGTATCCTGCTAGTCCCAACTGGTTACTAATTTTTTTAAACTAGGATCGGCGAATACGACTGCAGCGATTATAAATTATTACCGGATGGCTACTTTTTCAACACAACAAACGTTTCATCAACGTTTTCTCTAAGAACATACGAGATTTTAATCAATTTTCAATTTCAAGAAGCCAAATATCATTCAAATAATTGGGAAAATACAGAAGGAGTATTAAAACTAGCGCTTGGTTGTGAATTAATAAAATAAAAATAAATACAAATTTTTGAATGATTGCCTGTATATTGAAGATTATTAAAAATAATTTGTTAGTGTTTTCTGTGAAAATAAGGCAGACATTAAGTTTATAATATTGTCGAATCATAATATTACGTCTAATCATGTAACTATACGTAGTCGTAACCGCACTGTTAAAAATCTCAGGGGTGAAGCTTTTAGGGGTGAAATATTTTGGTGTCAACGTTGAAAAATCAACTCGTTTTGGAGTGAACACTTAAAGATTAAATTCTTTTTACTAAAAATAAGGTTTGTCCTCTCTTCATATGTAAAGCAAAATCCGCGTACTTTTTTTTCTCATCGAGTGTAATGGTTTATAACAAATGAAAATTAAGAACCAAGACATTTAAATTATTAGAAAAATCAAGGGATTTCCAACTTTCTTCAGTGTAGAATATCTTTGGTGTGGAATATTCTGGACATTGGAGTGGACATTTCATATATCAACACTTTTTAACGCCTTATTTTTAACCGTGTGCAAAAAATATGTGATAAAAGTTAACTGAAATTTTAATTTGCTTTTTTAAAATGGCTAATTAGTTATTTGAATTTTTTATTACATTTAATCGCTTAGAAGCAATTGTCAATTTTTTAAACATTTTATGGTTAATTCAATTTTCCTCGAGTGTAAAAGGCGATTGACAAAAACGTAACAAATAATAGTTACAAAAATCAATAAACCGAAATAAAATGTTATTCAAAGATTTTCAAAATTTCTATCTTTTCTTATTTCTTTCAGTTGATTATTTTAAGATTGTTTATGTGGTACCAAAGAATGCGCGGATCCCACTCACAATTCGTACAATTGTTTTATTTTTATAAAATTTAATGTACAATATTCGAAAAAAACACTGCTAAAATTATGTATGCAATCTGTATACATTATGTAGTAATATAGTCTCAAAAGAGTTTTAATCGAATGGCAGAGTCTTTTCTTGGACCCCTAACGGCACATTTTTTTATGCGGACATTTCTCTGGAAATTCTCCATAGAAGATCAGGATATCTTTCAATTATCTCCCTTGAATCTACGTAGATGAACGTAGAACGGGTATGTGTCGTTAGGGACGTTGATCAATATCATACAGGGGATATTATTCACCGGCGTAATCAAGCAGTTTGCGCCATCATTTTGTTTCACAAGTTTCAACGCATTAAATGAATGTGTAGAATGTATTAGCAGAAACTGTGCTGTGATATTATTCTTCTTTTGACCTTATTCCGACTTTATTGACTTCATTTTAAGATTATTGAGTTTCCTTACCTAACCTATTTACAAGTTTACGCGTAAATGAGTCAAATAACGCACGGTGTTACTGCGGTGTAACACTATGTTGACTTGGTTGTAAAAGAGGCAATAAAAGGCATTTATGAATGAAACTCCTCGGGAATCAACAACAGAAAAAGATAGCATGACAAGTTTCTATGTGCAGACGGACGTGAATGATTTCTCATATTGTCTGATTTATTACGGGAATACGAGCTATTCTTTCGGTGGTATTATTACGAATTTGGTTTTTATCTCGAATAATCAAAACCTATCATCAACCTATAATCAACATCCTATTGGCCGAGGGTAGTTACGTTTTCAGTTAGAGAGATCTCGAGATAAACGTTGCATTGAATAATGGGATTTCTTACCTGAAAAAATATAACTAAAAATCCACCCGGCAAACGTCCCAAGCGTTGATACAATTCCATTAATATTCCAGGTACATTAATTATTTAGTTTGTAGATGAAAATCGCTTATTCTTCACGTATGAGAATTATTCATCTGTAACGAAATCATCCTCAGGATAATAAATCAGTAATTCCAATGAATGTATTAGAACTCGCGATTACATGAAGTCACATTTTGGTGGACATGTACACTGTAAACCCACGTTGTAAGAAAGTGTAAAATTACACATCATAGTGTGTATTTTTACACGTTTTGTGTAAAA